>CABHPP010123425.1:0-45783 GCA_902168425.1 Peromyscus attwateri | reverse complement strand
TCTCTCTCTCTCTCTCTCTCTCTCTCTCTCTCTCTCTCTCTCTCTTTCTCTGGCCAACAGATCTTAACCACCAGAGAGTCTCATGTTTATCGAATGTCTATTTTGCCAGAAGCCACATCAGTTTGGCCTCACATGCTTGTCTTAGCATACCTATTCTGCTATGGGTAGACTGAGTCCCTCAATCCAAATCATTGTTCAGTCTCAGATGGCAAAAGGGTGGATAAGCGTGCCCTTGCCCTGAATGTTCCTGTTTGGTCAAAGTTTCCTTCCATCCTAGAGCTTCTGGAGCCCTCCCACCTGGGCATCTCAGGACAGGTGGTGGTTCATCTCCTATCACCCTGTGCTTTTGTCTGACTCATGATTTGGAGCTCATCTCCGAACCCCATGCCCTCTCATCCAAGTTTTATACACCCACCGGCCTCCTTACCATTCCAGACCTCAGGGGTGGTTGACCACTCTTGGTGCTCATAGCTCAAGTAGTTGGTGCTTCCTGAAGAGTATTAGAGTGTGTGTGAGGGGGAGGGCTGAAGAACTCTCATCACTCTGTTCCTTCCAGCATTCCAGCACAGCAGCAGCCTAGGAGCCCATGATTTCCTTTAGTCCAGGACAACTAGTTGCCTGCTCGGGTCCTCTTCCAAAATCAAGTGTCAAAAATTAATAGCATGACTGCCTCTTCTGGGCTGTACAGCCCCAGAACAGTAAGTTCTCTTAAAACAGGGACCAGGCCTGTCTTGCACACCACAGGTCTTGGCACAGCACAAATCCTCATAAACCGTGTGTTGAACGAATGAATGAAATCGTCATGCAGTTCCCCGGGGTGTAAAGACTCATTTTTTGTCCAGGAGTTTCAAGCAAGTAGGAGTGACTGCAGTCCCTGGAGCCTAGAAGCTGCCCTCAGGCATCCAGATGCGACTGCCATCTTCCCACTCCTCCTCTCCACTTCCTGGCTTAGGAGGGGGAGGGCTGTGACAAGGAGTTACAGCAGTGGGGTGGGGGCCAGTGGCAATTACACAATGTTCCTGCCTCCCTCGGACCCTGGAGTACTCAGCATGCACCCCACTGAGCTGACTCTCACCACCACAGGCCACCTGCTTGATTACTGCCTAATTCAACCTTTTGGTGGCAGCCCTCCGGGAATTTGAACCCTGAGCATGCTGGTTGTGGCATGTGATGGGAGTCTCATACTGAGGGCCTTCAACTGTTTGAATCACAGCTTATGGATGTTCAAGGAGGCTGAGCTTGTGAGCCAGTGAGGAAGTGGCTGTGAGTTTGCCTGCAATGTACAATGATGTTTGGTCCTTTGATGGTGCGCCACCAGGAACCTTCCGGCAAACCGCCAGGGATCTCTCATTTGGATTTCCCCTTTTTGCGTACCTTATCAGGAAGAATGCTCTCAAGTGAAGCTGTTCATTCTTCTCTGTTAACTCAATTTGTTTGCCCATCTGTACATCTAGCCATCTTGTCCATCCCAACGGAAAGCCTGAGCACCATCACCATTACTATCAAGGCACCCTTATAGCCTTCTGGTCATGTAAAAGCCACTGAGGCTGGCTCTGGCTCTAGCCTCTGCTCCCGGATGCAGTATTTGTCTCACAGATGGGATCCCTGCCTCATTACTCTGTAGATCTCCTGAAGTCCCTTAACATGCCAGGTCGTGTTTCTCTCTTCTCTTCTCCTCTCCTCTCCTCTCCTCTCCTCTCCTCTCCTCTCCTATCTCTTTCTTTCTTTCTTTCCTTCTTTTTTCTGCAACAGGAGAGACTGTACAGGCCAGTGCCTGAGATCCTTACTCCCCTAGCACACACCCTAGCTGCTCATCCTCGCCCCCCCCACCCCCCCAGGTAGTCACATAGGAAGCAGCGTGCTCTTTCCTAGGGCAGGAGGCACTGTGCATGGGGGCGGGCAGACAATCTTTCTCCCTCCTGGAAAGCTCCTGACTTGATTTCCCATGTGCACGGATTGTTTGTTTCTTTGTTTGTTGTCTGTCCTTCCACTAGAATGGGAGTCCAAGGCCACTGTCTCCTCTGTGCTGAGTGTGGTACAGGGCACACAGGGCTGCTATTGAATGACCACTGAACAAATGAACAGATGCAGAGAGGGGCTGGAGAACGATTGTCGACTGTCGGGTTGTTGCTCAGGGTTAGAGCTCTTGAGGCAGAACTGGGCGTGAGGAGAACCGAGTGGGTTAGAGGGTCTCTGATCCAGGAAAAGCACAGCAGCCTCTCTCATCTTTCAAAGGGAAGAGCAGATTGTCATTTTGGGCCAGGCTGCTACCATTTCCTCAATCTCCCACTGTTCTCCTGCTTGCCTAATCAGACAATGGAACTGTGAGAGGAATGTGGCAGCTACTCACAAGCCAGGTGAAGTCACCTGACTGTCACAAGCCTCAGCTTCCACCTAGGCCAAAGGAGACTTCCCACCTTGGTGGAAATTGCTGCTCTGTGAACTACGGGAATCTCGGAAGTGTCTCAGAATTTGTGGGCAATGGAAGGACATTTTGGACACTCAGGTGGCAGTAGGTATTAAGATACATAGCCCGGAGGTCAAGGGTCTTAGGACTCTTGAAGACTGTTTTTTGGCACCCAAACCCCAGACAATTGACATGGCAACAACAGCCAGCGCAGTCTCTTCTCCATTAACATCTCTGCATTCCTCACAGCGCAGATGAGTGAGGTGTGCAATCGCTTAAGCCCAGGATTTTGGATTTGAGTTTGGGATTCCAGCACTGGGGCTGAACTGTTCTCAACGGCTCAGGGCGCGTTCTCAGCGATTTCTGGAGATGAGCCGGTGAGGGTAGGCCCGACAGAAAGGCCCCGGTTCTCCCACACCCTCAGGACTCTAGCAAATGCTTCATCCAGAGCCAGTGCGGTGCCAGCGACCACCAGGAGTACCTCCTCCCCCCGACCCCCACCGGGTGACTGCCTATCAACTGAGGTCCGCCCGGCGCTGACCAAGTGAGTTCCCCCACCACGGGTGAATAGAGACCGAACAAAGTTCGCCTGCTGTCTAGGGTCGCAGACTCCGTCACAGCATTGCTGCAACTCGCAAGCCACCGCATCTCTCTAGCTCTGGCCCCCGCGCCCGCAGCCATCCCAGGACCAGCCACAGCACAGCGACGCTTGGAAGGAGACCGGCCCCACCGACCCTCTCGGCGACCTGATAGCACAGCAGGCTTCTGCGCCTGAGAGGCAGAGCGGCGAGGTCGCCTAGGCACTGACCTGGGAGAGGAGGCTTAGGAAAGTCCTGGAAACACCGGCATTGCCACCCAGAATCCTGGAACCGCATTGGAGATGAGATGCTTAACCACTCCAGATTTGCTACCCAGCATTCTGAACACGACCCCCCAAAGGCCTTGGTACCCCGCTCCTTCTTGCCTTGTACTGTGCTTGACATTGCAGGTCACTCAGGAGAGCTAAGGGCAAATTTTCACAGCGCAAACTGCAGATCTCAGCAGTTCACAAGCTTTCCCTGCAACGAGGAAGTCCACACCTGCACCGATGGAGGTTTAAAAATGAGCTAGCTCCTAGCTCCAGTGGCCCCAAGATGTACACTTTGCCTACTCATATTTGTTCTCTGGCACTTAACTTTCTGTTCTGGGTGCTCTGGGTATCAAGGGCTCTCCAAAGCTGTTGGGATTTCCTCCGAGGATGCAGCCCAGGTGCACAGGCCCAACACTATCCTCCTTCCCGACAGAGCCAGGCTAAGATAGGTTAAGAGTCATGGTCTGGACTGGATCAAGGAATCTTTCAGAATGCCCAAAGTTTGCGGAAAATGGGTCTCCACTCTGCTGCAGGTTCACTATCTTAAATCTTGTTGACCTCAGAGGAAAGCTGTTGGAACCAGAAATAAGTTTATGGAGTGGAAGCCTGTCCACACTATGAAGATCATGTCAGTTAGAGCCTCCCTCCGAGGATGTGATTAATTTGAGTCCTCAAGTAGTTTTCCAATGTGTGCTAGCCAACCACTGGCCCTGAGGTACTCAGCCAGCAGCCCCTACTCTTCTCTTCTCTCGTGGAAGATGCAGGGCACACACCTCCCAGGAACCTAGGGGCAGAAATGAGCCTTCAGATGATTTCCGGGGGTGTTTTGGACAATGGGCGGATGGATCTGTCTTTGCTGCACAACTTGGCTTTAGGAAGGCAGTTGGGAACCCGGTTTTCACCCGAAGAGATAGAGTACTCAGAAAGGAAGGAGAGGCATGTTCTCTTCCGAAGAGATCTGAGAGACCTGCCTCCTCCCAAGCTCCGGTCTCTCTCTTCAAATTTCACTGGAGTTTCCAAGAAATCCTTTGACCCCTGAAGGCTGAGGTCCACATCGGGGCAGAGATGGCCCTCTGGGACAAAGCAGAGCTCTTTCTAAACTCCACAGTCCTTTGTTTTCTTCAGAGAGGATTTCATATCTCCCTCTTCCCTCTGCAGAGAGGAGCCTACCCACCCAGCCTGGGTCTGCCCAGATGACTGCTAGAATGTGCCTGGGAGGGGTATTCTTTCCCAAGGTCAAGGGTACTTCATTCTATCTAGCAAGGAGTAGGTTTTAGCAGTTCCCCAATCCAGAAGGCAAAGTTTCACCTGAGGAGAGGCAATGGGGGGCAGGTTTCTATGTGATGGCTGTGACTTCGGATCCCTGCAGGGATCCTAAGCTACTCCATTTCTCTTCCTTTCCCTAACCCTTCCCTCAGCCAACCATCAGAGGAGGATTGTGAAACCTTCCTGGGCTCTCCTCCAGGGATGGAGCACGGCCTGCTGTTCCTCTTCTCCTTCACCCTGGCCTCTCAGATCTTTTCTTCTAAGGTCTCATTTGCAGGCCCACCTGCACCCTCCCCCTGAGCTGAAAGTTGGTGAGCAGCCAGGGGCAGCTGTGTTGACTGCAGTCCCAAGCCCCTCTGGGACCCAGTGTTGCCTTCATGGATGTGGAGAGGGGGCTTCTAAGCAGAGCTGGGCTGAAGGGTATGTTTGTGACAGTGAGGAGGCCCCTGGGAAAGTCAGAATACAGCCTTTCCATTCATACCAAGTTTACAACCTCAGCTTTCCATCCAGGGTTAGTTACATCCCATGTCTATTGCTGATTGGCTGTGATATATAAAGTCAGCTAAGTGACCGCCTCTGCAGGCCTCCGTTGACCCTCCTGTGCAGTGAAGATGAAACTAGTACCCATCTCAGAACGGGTGAAGGGTTAAATATAACTGAACCCTTCTTACTTGATAACTCCACCAATAACAGTAACTACTGCTTTTATACACCGGGGCATTGGCTATTCTAGATATTAGAACCCTGAAGTGATGAGCTGGGCCTCCTGTCCCTTAAATGCTTGGGAAACAATTGGCCCTATTCCTCCTCCTCTTCCACCCACAGCTCCATCCTGGGTAAGAATTTCAAAGCAAAGTGGAGGGTAAAGGCTGAGGAATTCAAATTCCCAGGATCTGGCCCTTCCTGCCAGTTGGTGCAGGGTGGGGGTAAGGTATGTGTCTTGGTGTCTGTCCTGGGAGGAGGAGAAGGGTCTCTAAGTCCACCAGCTCCTCATGCCACTCAGGCCTGTACTTGAGGCAGCCTCTTGATTATCCTCAAGGACCACTGCCTAGAGGAGTAGCATCAAAGAGCTCAGAGACCATCCCCCAAAGTCACCTTCAAGCCAGACATCAGGCTGGCCCTCAGCTCAGGACTCCTGGCTTTGGGCTTGGTACCCTTTTCCCTAGCAGGGGCCTCATAGTCGGGGGTGGGGGGTAAGGAAGGGAGATGTGTGTCTTTAGCTTTCCCTGCTTCAATTCCCCTTCCAACCCCACCTCCAGTTGCCTGCCCTGGAAGACAAGAGGTCCCTACGCCAGCACCTGTCCTAGGAGGCAGCCGGGTGCACATGCTGATCTAAATAACCTCCAAGCTTGTGATAGGAAAGGACTGAGGTTGTGGTGGGGAGGGCAGGGCCGTGGAGAATGCTGGGAGAAATTCTTGGGTATCCTTAGGCCCTGGAGATAGGACAGCAGCAACTGCAAACAGCCTTCAGCCCAGGACTTGACTTATAGCAGATGCTTAGTCAGCGGCGGGAGAAGGGCATCTTCACTGCCTTCTGCTCTCATCAGCTGCCCGCAGAATCTCCCATCTCCTCTTGATTGGTAAGGTATCTGAGGACTCCAGTGGTCTGATTACCCCTTCTCCCATCCCATACGAGGCATCTGCTTCCGCGGGACCTGTGGGCACACAGTTGACTACTCAGAACCATCCTGGTAGCCAGAGCTGAACTGAAGCTGGCCTTGCAGCTGACTGAGGTCACTTTTCCAACCCTTTGTCCAGACCAGGATCAAAAATCCCTGGCTGAAGTTCTAAGTGGAAATCACCAGAGGTCACACCCCTCCACCCAGTCCTTAGCTTCTTCAAGGAAGGGCCCCTAGGTCCCCGGAACCACAGAGAACACATTTCCAAAACCGAAAAGGCAGCCGACCAAACAAAAGGAAGCTGTTAAACCTACAGCCTGGGGCTCCACTCAGGGCTGAGGACAGAAGTAAGGCAGGGAGGAGCGGAGAGGGGCGGCAGGGTCCCCAGGAGATGGCGCTTGCTTTCTGTGCCTTTTCTGAGTTTCACAGGTGACTCACAGAGGTGGGGCGCTGAGGGAGGCAGGGCATCTGTCTGTGCTGGAAACACCTTGACAAACAAAGGTTGCAGCCCTTCAGAAGGACCCAACCTTATCTGGGGCTTCAGGGGTTGTCCGGATCTCGAATCCAAAAAGCTTTCCTAGGAGACAGAAACACTGCCCCTCACCCCACCAGAAGAAGAAGAAGAAGGAGAAGGAGAAGGAGAAGGAGAAGGAGAAGGAGAAGGAGAAGGAAAAGGAGAAGGAGAAGGAGAAGGAGAAGGAGAAGTTGAAACACAGAGAAGCTATGTAGCAGGCTTACACACTCTCTTCAGTGGAGGGTTACCCACCAGTGCCCACAGGGCAGGGCACTTTTTCCAACTAGTACCTGTAAAAACTCTACCAAAACGAACTCAGTTTAGAAAAAGCAGGGAGGGATTTCCATTCTGTGGATGGCGCTGCAGCTGGGAAGCATGGCACAACAGGACCTCCTCTCCTTTGAAAGGGCTGCTTGTCCTCAGAGCTAGGTGGCTGTGCAGGCAGACACTGTAGACTCTAGAGAGAATCTTGACTTTTCCAGTCTGTTGGCTGCAGACCCTTGTGAGTTCCTTCCTCTAGTCTCTGCCTTTGGCTCCCAGAAGGAGGACTCACCTAGACAACTTCATCGTGAGACTTCATTTAATTCAGCTGCCAACACCCTTTTCCAAGTAAGAATACACCCATGGGTACTGGGGCTTAGGACTGTATTTATCTTTTAGGGAGGGGTCTTTTACCCATGCATTCAACCCCTAACAGGTACATAACATGTCACTGCAGGGAATAATCAGGACTATCCAAATTTCTGTCCAGTCTGACAATCTCTGGCCAGCACCTGCCTACCTTCCTCCCATTCTCCTCCCTCTCTCTCTTCCCCCCTCCCTCCCTCCCTCCCTCCCTCCCTCCCTTCCCCTTTTCTTCCTGGGGATTAAACCCAGGACCTTGAGCATTCTAGGCAAATTCTCTACCATTGAGCCCTTAAAAATCAAGGTTTTAATGCCACTAAAGAATCTTTCAGATCACCCTTTGAAAGGTGGAAAGAAAAGCAAACACCCTTACATGTCAATCTGATCCTTTACAGTCTTCTCCTTTTAAGAAAGGGCATGGGCTTTCGGATGTGGCTCAATGGTAGAGTACTTGCCTGGCATGCATGAGGCCTTAAATCATGCTTAATACTGGAGGGACACCATGTGTTGGGGAAGAACACAGATATCCATGGTCAAAGGGGGAGAAGGAATGAAGCCACCATTCTGCCTCTGTGATATCATATACTATTTTGAGGAACAGCATTCCAGAACAGAAGGCTGGAGACAAACCGGTTGCCTTTTTCACAAAGAAGCCCTTGAAAAACGCAGCATCAGCCAGAATCTAAAACTGTGAGAACAGACCCACAGGAAATTTCACCCCACGGCAGACAAACTTCATAAGGGCACCATGGGGGCTCCGCCACTCAGAGAGAGGCCTTTTAAGAAAATTGCAACTTTTCCACAGACCCTGAGGGTATGGGGAAGTGACACAAAGATTGTCACGCCCTTTGTGGCTTCTCTTCTGGGATGGTGAGGGAAAAGAAGAAATATTTTTTTCCTTCAGGGAAGGAGAGCCAGTGTGGAGGAGGAGAGACTGGCTGGGGAGAGGCAACTTCCAGAGCCAAGGGACAGGATGGCTCCAAAGATAGAAATGACAGCTTCCTCAGCAGAGTCCCCAGGCTTCCACCTGTGTCCTTCCTGCAGATCGGATTTATAGAGTGTAACATTTTAATAAAAAACACACACACCTTCCCATTTGGGTGCATTAAGAGATTTTTAACAAAACACTGTAATGTCGCTATAAATTTCCCCCCCACAGAACCCTCGCAAGTAATAACTCAGCTTTGGCATTCTGCATTTAATGTTTATTTTGATGGTTATGTTCCAGCCGGAGTAGGGGCTCGGGGTGGGGAGGAGTGGGGAGAGAGGGGGCCAAAGCGCCTCACCTCCTCTGCTAGCCATGCCCTGTGTGTTTTTAATAAAGTCCCCACAAGCTGGGGAGCCAACACTTGGAAAGGGAGGGGGGAAGTCGTGACACGTTATCAGGATGTGGCTGTTGTGAGGTGCTGGCTGGGCCCTGCCAATATGGCCCCCGGAGGGTTTCTGGAATGTCCCTTTGCCCATGTCATATATTCTGTTTGAAATGTCCCCTCCATTCTTCCCTTCAGCGTCTGAAGTATAGTTCTGGCCTCATCTTCTGGAATTTTCCATGGGCCTTCTCTACTGGAATTACGAGGTCCTACCCTGGATGGGATTCCTCCTCTAACCTTATCACTTGTGACACTGCTGAATGATTGAATGAACAAGGGGAAGGATGAAAGAATGAAATAGAACTTCTGGGAAGTCTCATCTCACCATCTCTGAGTTACGGTCCTGATGGCAACTATTTTGGAAGTGGTTAATTACTTCCCCCTTTCTAAGGGGTTCCAGGACTGGGAGATGGCTCAGCGGTTAAAGTGCTTTTCGAGAAGGCAAGAGGACTGGAGGACTGGATTTCTGACCCTCAGAACCTATGTAAATGCTGGGTGGGCACGGCAGCATGCCTGTGATTCCAGCCTTGGAAGACAGACACAGAGTATCCCCAGAGCAAGCTGGCTATCAAGACTAGCCATATCTGCAAGCTCTGGGTTTCACTGAGAGACCCTGCTTCAATGAAAAATGTGGGAGAGCGATAGAAGAGCACTTCAGACATCAACTTTAGGCCTCCACCTGTCCATGCGCGGCATCCATGCACACACGAGAACACACATACACATGAAAAACACAAAGGAGTTGGGCTCCAAATATTTCAAAATCAGATGGAGGGCAGTTCACAGGTCCCCCTCACACACAGGTGCTGTTATCTCATCGGACATGGAGGGCACCAGCAAGAAGAGGGCCATTTGGGTTTTCTGGTCCATTTCTTTGCTTCTGGGTAGAAAGGGAACAAGGGTGGCTATTCCTGGATGTCAAGATGGTAAGAGCTGCTTTCTAGAAGGTGGGAATGAGGGTCCTAGTTCATGATTGATGGGGGAAGCTTGGTTTTCTCATCCTTCAGTAGGGATCTCCCCAAAGCTCTCCTGCCTTCCCTCTCACAGGCCCTCCTGAGAGTCTTTGAATCAAATTCCAGGCCTGGAAAATTCTCTTGCAAACTGCAGAGGGCCTCTGACAGAGAGTGGCGTTTGACTCAGGGACCGTGGGGCACAGGGGCAAAGAGTGGGGAGGGTTCTGGAACAGGTACGGCTGTGCCGTGCCTCTTAGCAGGGTACAGCATCACTTTTCTGTGATGAAGGTCCAGGAAGAGGGTTTATTTAAGGAAGTTTGTGGCCATGCTTAGTGTAGGAGGAACCCTGATCATACACTCATTCAACTCTTACCCCTGGGCATGGTTAGCAGGCTTGGTGGGGGTTGGGGGGCTTCCTCTAGAATCTCCACTGCATGGCTTTCTCCAGAAGGAAGGACTGGCCTCACTCAAGCTGGTCTATTCTGCCTTTTCCATGAATGAAAGCTATTCTTCCTTTAATTGTGCGGATCTGTTTTCATAGAGGAGGATGCTGGCCTTGGTGCATTGTAGTGAGATTGAAGGAGGTGACGAGAAGTTCTGAGTACTTGAGAATATTTCTTCCGTAACCCTTTCTCCCCAGTACCTGACAAGCAGCTTCTGTATATGATGCTCAGCTGTCTCTCACGGGATCTGCATACAAGCAGTGCCCAATAGTGGCTCTAGATGAATGGGCTTGTGGGAAACTGCACTACTCATCCCAGGGCTCCCAGGGAGACCCTTCACTCTTCCTCGATGAGGAGATGCTCTGCATTTTCCCTTTTACAAGCTTTCAGCCCAGCCTGTGGCATTTTAAAGCTGAGATAAATAGTTCCAGGGCAAAGTCAGGATCAGGGCTGGTCTTGGCTCTTTCTGAAGTGTTTCTGAGCCTTTTAGGGAGGATCTCAGCCTCCACCCCACAGCCCCTCTTGCTTTAATGGGTGCCGAGCACTTTACACCCCGTGAAACCCTCAGCAAATGGTCCTGATCTCTGATGTACGGTCCAGGCCGGCAGCAGGGCGCTGGCGCTCAGCCTCCACCAGAAGGAAATGAAAGCCTGATGGGGCTGGGGGAGGAGAGGGCCCAGGAGCTTCCAGAAACAGCATGGCTGCCCAGCAAGGCAGACCTTTGCCCCAGTTGTGCCAGCCCTCAGGCATCTAGCTAGCCCTTCCTAAGGCTTCAAGATCTGCTGGGTCAAAGAAACCTCCCGCTCTTTTCCAAACCCCATTCTGAGTCAGCCTTATGTCCTCATAATAGTTAGTACCATTTAATGAGCAACTACAACCGGCTCTGGGCCTGCTCCAGAGAGTCCCTGTTCTGAGCCACCCAATCCAAGGGAGTCAGTCCCTCTGCAGAGACTTGCTGACACCACCTCATTTCTGACCTGTTATCAGCCTTGGGAATATAGCTCATCTGCCTCCTGCCTGTCAGCCACCCCAGCCCCCATGATGATGCAGGGGGCCCTGCGTGTATTTGGGCTCCAGCTCCAGGGCCTCTGAAGGGTCTGGCACAGGGAAGGTGTTCAGCAGCCAATGCTCGGTGTTTTTCAGCAGCCAATGCTGTATTGTGGATAATATTCATAGATGAAGCAACTGAGGCAGGGCAGAGGCTAGGAACCTTGACAAAGGATGCACAGTCAGAATGGGCAGAGCTGGGATTCCAATGTCGTGTGATGCCATCCCCCGCCTGCCTCATAGGGCCACATCTCAACACTTGCCTTTCTTAGGGTGAAGAGTCTGTTGAAAACTGGCAGCTCTTCTGGGGTTTAAATAAACGCTTCCCAAATATCTACATCCACAACTCTACAGTCTCTTCTTTAATTTTTTTCTACAGCATATAAAGTATTGTTATTGTGTACTGTCTTATACTGAAGAGATCTAGTCTGAGAAACACTAAACACTTGCCTAAAGACACACAGTGGTGAGATGGCAGGGCAGGCATTCAAGTCTGGATTTGGCTGGGTGGGCTGTACCCATTCCATCTCACAGGCCCATGGTTGTTCAGAGAATCTGAGTGAATGTCTGGGCTCCCATAGCCAGGGACATATGCCCTTACTGGGACTCTGTCCTCACCAGACCTTGAAGTCTAGAGGGAAAAAGGAAGGTAGAGGATGTGGTTGTCTTGAAGGCCAGGAATTGGCAAGATTGACTTTAAGCCGAACTATCAGGGAAACACAATGAATGTGGGTAGCATGCCAAGACCCAATATCACATCATCTCACCACTTCTCCCAGCCACCCATCATGGGTCAGGGTCATCATGGAAGGAGAGCAAAGGCAGAGAAGCTACTCAAGAGGGATGCATCTCTGTAGGACCTGCTGCAGAGCCTGTGGGAAGGATGCGACAGTGCAGAAGAGAGATCAGGCCAGGTCCCAGGGTGCCTTAGTTGTTTCTCATTTCCGTGACGAAACGCCTGACAGAATCATCTGAAGGGAGGCTTTTGCTCGCTCACAGGTAAGGAAGGCAGTCTGTTATGTGGGGAAGGCAACATGAGTGAGGGGGCTGGATTGTGTTCACAGTCAGGAAGCAGAGGGGATGGAGGCTGGTACTCAGCTCGCTGTCTCTTTTTGATCCAGTCTGGCACCATGGCCCGTGGGGTGCTGTTGCCCACATCTGGTGTAGATCTTTGCTCTTCAATGAACCTAGTTTAGATACTCCTTCATAGACACATCCCGAGGTTCATTTCCATGGTGATTCTAAGCCCTGTCAGTGAGCAATCATGATTGCTCCCCATCACAGGGCTGGGGAGCAGAGGATGGAGCCTCAGAAGGGCTCCCTGCTGTTCTAGAAGACGTTACCGAGTCTGCAATGAATTCTTGTGTAATTTCAGGGTACTGTGGGTACGGCGCCAGTACCTTCGAGGTTGTAGTTGTCTGCAAGGGTGTGAGCTGGCTTGGCTTTCAAGGGTCAACTTAGATGCCTGCATGTCTCTGAATGTCTGCTAGTGACCGCCCAGGTGTTCACGGAGGAGGTCATTTTAAAGGAAGGTGCCGCTGGACTGACAGGGGCCTGTGGTGCCCCATTCCCCAACCCACAACTGAGATCACTTTTCTCTCAGGCGTTGGGTTGGGATGACACTGAGGGACTTCAAAGGGTTGAAACAGGAAAAACTCCCCTTGTCCCACTTTTGAGGACTTGGCATTTCACGGGTAGAGCAGGATGTGGATGGAAGGGTTCCATGGGGAAAGTACACAAAGTGGCATCAGGGGACATTTGGTTTAGAGAGGGACAGAAAGCCGAAGGAAGTGAGGGAAGGGGTAGATAGTCTCAGAGAATGTGGGAAGCTTTGGAAATGTGTCCAGTGGGGGTAGTGCTGGCCTGTCCACTGTCTCTCCTTCGTGCGTGTAATGGTTAGTTTTAGGTGTCAACTTGACACAACCTAGCATCACTTGGGAAGGGAGGTTTAATGAGGGGGTGCCTAGATGATTGTCTTAACGAAACTGACATGGGAAGACCCAGCTTGAAAGCGGGCAGCACTGTCCCCTGGTTTTGAACCCTGTACTGGGTAAAAGTAAAGCTAGCTGAGTACTGCGTGTGCATTCATTCATTCTGTCTGCTCCTGACTGTGGGTGTGATGTGAACGGCTGTCTCTAGCTCCTCCCGCTGTGACTTCCCCACAGTGAAGGACTGTCACCCAGAATCGTGAGCTGAAATCCACCCTTCCTCCCCTAACTTCCCTTTGGTAGGGGTGTTTGATCACAGAAACGGAGTGAAACTAGCGTGCCATAATTCCCAGAACGGGAAGCTCTGAGGCGCTTAGAGAAAAAGCAACCATGCCCCTAGCACCCTCGGTTGAGGCGCTGGACACAGAGAAAGGCCACCAGGCCTGATGTGAGAAAGGTTTCCCCCATTGCTCTCTGCTCACACTCGCCAGCTGTGCTTCCTACGGCTCCCGCCCCTAGCTGTGAGGACTAAACGCTGAGGGGCAGCACTCTGCAGGCACCAGCCTACTGGCCGCGTGAGGTCTTCCTCTTCCATCGTAACCATCGTCCCTGGGACCCTGCTGCAGCCTCCGGGTCTGACGCTCGGAATCGTGGGGCCACCAGCTGCCAGCATGGTTGTCACAAAAGTCATCTCCGCTTCTGGTATTCCTCGAACTTCATCTTCCCGAATTGAATTGACAAACTTCTTTGAGGAAGCCGTTTGGGTTCCAGCCCAAGGGATCACTCCCTGCCATTTCTCCAGTGTCACCAGGTGATTCGTGCCTGTCCTCACTGCTTGTCACTGTTTGGGCTTCACTTTAAATGGCTACCTGGATCCTTCAGACCTTGGGCTCTTCTGTGTCTCAGGGAGCTGCTGGGAGGACACGGCAGATGTCCTTAGACGGGAAGTGATCCTTGGTGTGGGCATCACAGGGAAGGCATCAGACACTCAGAAGGGGCAGTCAGGAAGTTAGTTGTCTAGCTAGGAGCCAACTCCATTTCTTCCCCTCATGGCCTGCTGCGGATTGTCACATCACTCTGTTGCTGCCAGCCCACCATCGCCTTGTTCTCAGCAAGCACGACCACAACCAGTTTCTACATAGAATACGTTTGCTCACTTTTGTTTTCTGGTTTTGCCGGTGGACAAAACCCTCCAGAAACCCACCGAAGGGGGTCACATGTATGTAGGACGAGCCTCTGGAGCCTCCAAGTGGGCAAATCCCACTGCCACTGGCTGGGGTGTAGATGTTGTCCAAGAGCCTTCCCATCTTTGCATAGGTTTCTGGTTTCTTATGGCCTTCTCCTCTGACCCTTCTTCTCTCCCTGCCCCCTCCACCTGGCCAACTCTTCTCCCTCTCCCCCAGGACACCTCAGGAGCCAGATCCTGGACCAGGATGAAAGCACTAGCCAGACTCATAAATCAGCCGGCCTGTGGCCCTTAACCTTCCTATTAACCTCTCGCACGGGCAGGCACTAGGTGCTACACAGGGCTGCCATAAATTACTCGCCAATGAATTTATGAGGGCCGGCCCCTCAGAGGCCCGCTTCCTCTCCTCCCCCACGTTCCTCAGCTCCTTCCGGAGACCAAGTCCAGTCTCAGGTCCCTGAGACATCCCAGCAAAAAAGGGCTGCTGCCAGAGGAGTAGAGTTGAGAGAGCCTCTCAGGTTCCTAGCCAGAGTTCACACTCCCCCGAGACACTGCATGGAGATGCCTGTCCTCTCCCTCCTAGGGTGAACAGTGAGTGACATGAACCATCACTTAGTGATCTCCATGGGGGATCAGCCCCTTTTCCACTTCACAGATGAGGAAAAGGAGGTCCCCCGGCAAGAGGCGTGACAGTGACAACAGCAGCTACTTTCTCTTCCCATCTGGACCAGTCTGTGGAGGGAGAAGCCCACTCTATGGATGGGAAAATGAAGACCTGAGTTCAGCTGCAGGCCCAAGTCACATAGATCACATACGGCAGTGGTAAGGTCCATGGGCTGCATTGTGTCCTGAATCTGAACATCTGGTTCTTCACCACCAAGCCCACCCAAGGGTGACCATGACAGCTCTGAACAGGAATGTGTCTCGGTCCTTAGTCTGCCCAGCGATAATGGCATCGGGGACAGGGATGCTGACTTGAGCATGTGGGCATTACCACGCACTTGTTTGGGTGGATAGCTGCAGAAACTTGCTTGCTCTCCCCCGCCCCCCTCGCTGTATGAGAGAGAGTTGATGCTTTGGCCTGGTTTCAGAAGAGGAGAACCAGAGGCTAGGAGGGGGTGGAGAAGATCCAGTGTGTGAGTGTCATCCCCAGGGCACCCAACTACAAGGCTAGAGCAATGAGAGCAACAACACACGTGAGGGACACAGATATTACAGGTAGTCCGGGGACAGAAGGGGCCCACTAGTGGCCAGTAGCTGTGCACTTACTGACTCCTTTTAGGGAGAAAAAGCCGGTGATGTCTGCTCTCTTCTCTTCCTTTTTCCCTAAGTGCCAGCAGTGGTGCAACTACTGGTGTTCCCTAGAAGTGTGTGAAGTGCCTTCCACAACTGCCACTCAGCTCTGGTGCCCCGACTCCAAAAATTAAAGGATCGCTTCTGCAGCTCCCCAAGTGTGGTCCTGAGCAGAGGGGAGTGAATATCTGGGGTCAGGAGACAGCTGGAAAGGGAAGAGGAAAGATGACGGGTGGGGAATAGGCCTCCAGGGGCCTGAAAGCCAGTAGCCCAAGAGGGACATGGTGGTAGAACTCTCAGGAAATCCGTCTGTGTCAACTGCCACTGCATGGCCTATATCCTGATCCCCAGATGGAGCTCTGACACACATAAACACTCCCCCCCACCCCCATGCATCCCATAGTCTCAAGGGTGGAGAGCTGTGGCTTGTGCTCTACCCAGAGGGAAGGACAGCTCAAGGGCACATGGTGACCCTCAAGCCTTGAAAATGAGGACCTGGGTCTTGACTGTACTAGAAGTAGGGAAGTTGGGGCCCTAAAGACCTGGTTTATTCAGCCCAACTAAACTGAGTTGACTAGTGTTCCGCCCAAATCCGCATCTACCCTGCAGCTTGAGACCATGAGTTAGTTCATTTGGAGATAGTCCTTGCAGACATGACTTGTTAACACTAGGCTAGACTGGACAGAAATGGGTTCTAATCTGATGGGAAGAGCCAGTGAAGACAGAGGCAGAGGTTGCAGGGGTGCAGCTATGGGTCAACAAATGGTTGACCCTCATCAGAAGCCACCAGGGGCAGAGAAGGCCTCGGTCTTCAGCGAGAGAGCATTGTCACCTTGGCTATAGAGGACCGTGTGAGAAAACACTGATTTTGTTTGTATCCCTAATCTGGGGAGCACGGTATGGCAGCTGTTGGGAGCCATTGAATGCACTTTGATACTTGGGAACAGATTGCTGGGCAGGCCACTAGCCTCTCAAAGCATCAGCTTGAACACCTAGGTCACACGGTGTTTTCAGAGTCACTTGTAATGATGCCTCAAACACTAGCACTTCTCTAAGCGGCAGCAGGATTTGACCTGGAGTGCTCAGATACTTGAATTCATTGGGAATGATGGGCACTCTTTTAATCCCTGCACCCTGGAGGCAGATGCAGGCAGATCTCTGAGTGAGAAGCCATCCAGGTCTACAAATTGAGTCTCAGGACAGGCAGGGCTATACAGAGAAACAGTGTCTTGTTTCCCCCAAGACCACCAAAAAACAAAACAAAACAAAACAAAACAAAAACAAAAACAAACAAAAAACAAAAACAAAAAACAAAAACAAATAAACAAAAAAAAAAACTGAGAAACCACCACCACCACCACCACCACCACCACCACCACCACCACCACCACCACCAGCAACAACAAAAAAATCCTAACAAAAACAAAAAAATTCTCCAAAGTTGGGAGACTGACAGGCCCATGCTATTTTTTTTTTTATGGTTGACTTTGAAAATTCTAAGTTAATTAGATTGACAGTAAGTCATTTTATATAATATTCTCTGTTTCTGTCTCTCTCTCCCTCTCTCCTTTGAAGGAAAGTCTCCTCTATCCCAGGCTGGCCTCAAACTCCCTTCACAGAACCTCTGATCTTCCTGCCTCTACCTCCTTAGTTCTGGGATCACAGGGGTGTGCCACTGCACTTTGTACTCAGTTTATGCCGTGCTGGAGACAGAATCTAGCGCTTCGTGGGCACTAGGTAAAACCTCTAACAGTCTTTACCTCCAGCCCTATTCTTCCTTAAAAGCACCACAAGTTGTGTATACAACATTTTAAAGAAATGGAGAAAAAATTCCAGTTTTAGTTTTCACTAGGCACATACAGATGCTATGTTTCTACCAGTTCAATGAAGTTAGTTCACACCAGATGCCAGCCGCTTGCCCAATGCCAACTGGAAATCAAGTTATGTGTGTATGCACACTCCCATAAACTGGTCCCCAATCTTCTATATAGAACCATATGCATCTGTCTCTCCACGCACATTGAATGTCCATATATGCATAACAGATGTGGGCACATGTACACACACACACACACACACACACACACACACACACACACTTCAACTTTATATTGCAAATACTTACACAGTCCCCACTGTCTTTGGGGCAAATGTACAGGCACATACGTCTGTGTGCAGGTACAGAGGGCAAGATGCCTGTGCTTATATTTCTATATGGAGCTCATTGCATTAGATGCCACTGGAACCCTGGAGGTAGGAGCATATGCTTTGTGGCTGGGAGATGGAGCACACTGCATATTCCCAGGCTAGACCACAAGCCGAAGCTAGGAGGTAAAGACCAGCATCCAGATGAAATGGGAGAGAAATGGTGAAGGCAGAATGGGGCAGACTTCAGGGTATGGGGAGTCTGTGGGTCCCCTCTTACGCAAACAGGGTCGCGTCAGGATCATGACTAGTAGAGTTCAGGTTGGGCTAACCCAGGATACTACAGCCTCTGTCATCTCAGCTCTGTTGCTGTGACTGAGTACCACCATAACCTGGAGATTTAGGAAGCAGAGAATGTTGTTCAGATCATAATCTGGAGGCTGTGGTGTTCGTGGTATGGCATTGGTGACCCAGGAGGGCCTTCTGGTTGCATTGTAGCATGATAGAGGCCATCATCTGTGACAAGACAGTGAGACATCTAGCTGGAATGCCTTTACTCATTCTTACAAAGCCACTAATACCTTCATGGGAGCCCTACCCTCATGGTCTCATCTAACCCCAATCACCTCTAGAAGGCCTGTCGAATGTGCATTTTGAGTGCATGTCTTCCCACCACCTCAGTGGAGACACAGAATGAAACAGTTTTCAAGAATGACACCTGGGGTTCTGGGTCTCCTGCACTCAGCATGTCTTAAATGAAGTAGACAGAATGCCTAGGAAATGTCAACATGTCCCATGAGTACCTAGCCTCTCATGGATGGCATTTCATTCCAGCAGGAGCCCAGGTCATCACAGGCAGAGCCTCTGGAGTCTCCTGTGCTCAACTCGTCCCTTCACAACCAAAGTCATGTCCTTGGCATCCCTGGGGCCACTGAACTTCCAGCCCAGGGACTGTCTCATGAGGCCTTCTATTTTATATTGGAAACTAGAGGCTTAGAGAGGCCATGGGATTTGTCTAAGGCCAGCCAAGCAGTGAGTTGGGTTTGCAAACATGCGCATAGCGGGATTCAGTAAGGAAACTGATAGCTTCCATCACCTTGCTACCCAGCCCTCATTAGAACATGCATCCTTGCCTCCGTTACACATGGCTTCCCACCATTTGCACAGTAACCAGCATGCAAGCAGGCTCTCAGAAAGTGTCCACTGACAGAACTGACCATGTGGGGGCCTCAGGACCGAGCACTGTATGAGAACAGTTGTTTGTGGGGGCAGGGAATTTTCCACTAACCTAACAAAGCCAGAGCCAGGTTTTAGGAGGCAGGGTCTACAAGCAACAAGGAGCAGGAGTTGACTCCAAATTATTTTTATAAAGTGCCTGAGATTTGGCTGTGGCAATTCTTATAATAATTAAATATGCCCAATAGGAGCGAGCTGAAACAATGAAAGTTTTTCTTCAACTTTTGTGAGGACTGACCACTAGGATTTGAGCACACTTTATTCCATGAGAGGTGGCCGGTATTGTCTCTTTAAGAGATGAACGAGCAAGTCAGAGAGGTGAAGCAACCTACCCAAGCTCACACAGCCAGGATGTGGTGATATGGGCTCCAGGAGAAACCAATGCTGGGCTTGCTCCTGAATCTAGCATAGCAATTATTGCTAGCTCCACTCTCTCTTTTTTTTTCTTGTGAATATTTAATTATTATTCAAAGCAAAAGGGATCGATTTGGGGCATTCAGATTTTGTTTTTGTTTTTATATGCTGCCTGGCGTGTCGTCCCGGAAAGATGGAGTTGGTCATGGCCTCTTTCAAAGGGTACAGCACGAACAACATGGATACCAGCAATGCACATCGGCAACACAAGCCCGCCCTCCTGTCCTTCCAAAGACAGCCTCTGGATGCCATGTGACGGAGACAGATGGTGTGCAGGGGGGCCACCGGTTCCCACTAGGTGACACAGCTGTAGAGTGAGTGCATGAACTTGTGTGGGTCCCTTTACCCTAGTCTCATCGGGACACACCTCGGGACTGAAGCGATTGGGGTGTTTAGGCAGGCCAGCCTGTGTCACTTGGTGAGCTGAGACTCTCCCCAAAGAGCTCACTTGGTATCCATTGACTAGTGACCTTGCCTGGGAGTAGCTGGGTACTCTCGGGCAGATTGACTCTGCCTCGGTTTCTCCTTTTATTAAATGCAGTTAGTAGCAGCACCTGATATGATTATGTTCTCGGCGAGTACAGAGCCTGGCACCCAGGGACACCAAATACTTGTCAGCTGTTATTAGTAGTGTTGTGCCCTCAGAGGGTGTCTTCCAGAGCATAGCAGGTGACCTAGGCCTATGCTTTGGGGAGATCCGGGGGCTGGAGGCTGAGGGCAGGCATAGTGTGAGCAGGATGTCTGGACCTATAACAGTGGCCTGCTTTTGTGCCCTGGCCCTGGGAACCTCTCCTCTGTACCAGCTGCCCTCCTCCCACCTCTGTGCTCCAGGCGGATAGTCTGTCTACATCGGCCAGGCAGAAGAGGCCCTGTGAGAGGGCTCTGGCCCCATGCCTCACTGCTGCCCCAGCAGGCCAAGAACTCCCTGTCCTGGGAGGGACTGGCCTTGGTGGCAGCTGCTCCTCCTGGGAGGGGCAGGCAGGGTTCTCATTGCCTTCCCACCCAAGGGTCAGCACCCCAGAGAAGCACAGCCCCCAAGACCCTCACCGTCCCTGGGGATTACTTCCTCTTCCTGGGCATCCGTCCCAGAAACCTGAGAAAATGAGCCAAGTCCTGGGGCTGGGCGGGTGGCTGGCCCCTTGACCCCAGTCACTGGGGCTGGGGGTGGGATGGCCGCACTCTGTCCTCTTAAAGATCTACTCCCTCCTCCCTCCCAGAGCCTTCCCTTTCCCACACTCTCCCCTAAGCTCATCCACACACCCAGCTCTTCTTAAAGGGACTCAGAAAAGAAGACATTTGCTAGCTGCAGAATAATGCCCCATTAATCTGATGAGGGGTTTGACTTGGCAATGTCTCTGCCTTTGATTTAAATATCACTTTGGGAACGGGGGGGGGGGGGCAGAGAATGAAGAAGTCTGACTCTGAGGAAGGGCTTTCCAATATCTTCTGTGCACGAGAAGATCCGAGTAGAAAATTAAACCCCTGCTCCCTCTCAGTGGGTCGGTCTCTCTTCCCCCTCCTCCCTCCCTCCTTCCCTATTCCACTCACCCAAAAGCTCACTTCCCACATACTTCATGGGGATATTTCAAGTTAAGGTTTTGTTTACCTTATAGAAAAGTTAATTAGTTCCTTTTGATCTCGTAGGGAAAACCGCACAGGAAATTTTTCTTCAGAAAGTATACACACGAAGGCGTGCGTTACCCTCATAACCAGAGATATTCATTAAAACAATTCGTTTCGATTTTTAATTTAAAGAAAACATTTTACATTCTCCCTATTTATTATTAAGAAAGCAATTGTCCCCGGGGCAGAGAAGGAAGGGGTCGCCGTAGCGTGTGTGTGCTGTGCTAGCAGCCAGCGCTGGGCGGCTTAGAAGCCATCCACCCCTCCTTTGTTTTTCTATTTCGGATAACGAGAGACTTCTGCGGAGAGGCAAAGCTTCAAACATGCCAGATCTCAGTCGCCAAAATATTAAAAATCCAGGGTTTGGAGAGTGAGACTGTATGGTTTAAATAAAGATATTTGAGTTCTGAAATATAAATATTGGAGATAGGGAAAAGAAAAAAAAAAACATATCATCGCATTAAAATCTGAAACGGGCAGTGGGTGAGCAGAGGGGAGAAAATGTTTACTTTTTTGAGGTTTAACTAATGAAATGTAATAAATAGTACATCACGCTTTTTTTTTTAAAATCATTCTATCATTTTATTTAAACCCTAGAGATGATTCAGCAATACCTGGATTTGTTCAATAAGCCGCTTAGCCGAGGTCTAGAAAGAGAGCTGCTTGGATTTTCAAAATGCGATTTTCAATCCTAAGCACATTTTGCACATCTTGTGTTGTTATGGGATAGGACACGCTGGGGCTCTTGAGTTGTGGGATTCATTTCCAGCACAGACCAACCGAAGAAAAAGAAATAGTGTGGTTCGACCGAGGTTGAAAGAACAAATTAAAGAATACTGCCGATGTTGGAGCCAAAAGCTGTGGTGCCCATTACCGCAAGAAAAAAGTGATCTTATAGACGTGCGTGGACCAAAAAACCCACCCGTGGAAGAGATGTTTTCACAAAAGAAAAACCACAAAAACATAACAGCTCTTACGTGTGGTGTTGACATCAGTATATAATTTTCAGAGTATTTTTGGGAACGTATCCCTTTCCTGCCCCTGACACAAATATTTGGAGATTGTGACTGTCGTTGTTGATAAAAATTAAATTGAAGCCGCATACGGAAGATATAGAAAAAGCCTGTTAACAGATGGGGTGGCTTTGATGGCTCTCTGGATGGAAGAGCCTAAGAATCTGATGACATCTTATTGTCACCAATTTGTGTTTTAATCTTTCCCAACCACTGTCTTTAGACAGCTCTTAATAGAGATCTCTTTACTAAAAGTTTTCACCTGAAGACAGACTTTAGAAAAATATTCAATCCCTGCTCCCCCTCTTTAAAAATAAGTGGTGAAGGCATGTGACCATCCATTTATCAAGCAAGGCAAGAATGCAGATATTTTGAGGAGGTTTAAAAATGCTGACGGTGGATCAGAGTCCTGCAAATGAGCAGCCCCAGGGAATCTGGTTATTAATCTAAGTTTCCAAAGTCTAGAAAGTTTAAATGCAGGGTCCAACCCCCTTCTTAAAACTGTGTCTATAGTGGAATTGCCTTCATTGCCTTCCCAAGACACCTTTGATATTTTCTTCTGAAACCATAGTCATGATTCCTTAGAGATGGAAACATTCTCTCTCTCTCTCTCTCTCTCTCTCTCTCTCTCTCTCTCTCTCTCTCTCTCTCTCTCTCTTAAACCCCATTCCCTTGAGAGAAATGGTTAAAGACCAGAGTTTTGGGGAGAGAAACTTCTTTAAAAATGGAGACAGGAGCCTCCAGTGGGTACTCAGCTCCCACTCTAGTTACGCCAAATAATAGCCCCATGCTGAATACTTCACCAAAGAGCATTGATTCGATTCTTCCCAAGTAAATATGAATTGATTCCTAGCTCACCAAAACATCCAGGAGTTTTGGAGGCTGGGGCTCTTGCCTAAGTGTCTTTTTTTTTTTTTTAAGGGAGAAACTCCAGCTCACATTATATACATACGTATAGTCCTTTCCCCAAAGGAGAAAAGAGAACAGTGCAACAAAGCGTTACTTTTTTTTTTTCCTGGAGGAGTGGTGGGCTATGGCAGTCAGGGGTCCTGTAGAAATGCTTTGTTTGCTCAAAGGCAAAAAGCGGGAAAAAGGATTAAAAAAAAAGAAAAAAAAAAGGAACAAGAAAGACACAAGCCAAAGTAGGATATGCTTATCAGAGTGACGGAAAGACCGAGGCAAGTGTTGTCCTCACACGCTTTCACACGGTTAGAGAAGAAACAACAAAATCCCGTCCCTACCTTCGTCAGCTGAAAAGGAGTAAGGGCTCATTTCCAAAGTGGTTATGACCTGCACAGCCTACACAGCGCTTCTTACCTTAAATCTATACATTTTGAATGAAAACAGCTTGGAGCAATTCTCCCCAAACAACCCCGAATGTTAACCATTCCATCTCAAGATCAGGTTTCGGCTACAGCCTAGACAGCCCTATCGCTCCAGCGTTCTTTTCTTCTCACCCCACCCAACCTTTAAAAATATGTATTCTTATGTTTTCAATCCTCAGACATACTTTTCCCATCTTCCTTAATGCTCCTTCTGGCTGGTAGATAGGATGGGAGCCCTTCTCGTCAGGACGATTAGCCCTCAACTTGATCATTTTAAGATGCAATGATTTGTCGTGGTCACTGAGTGGGGGCTGTCTCCCGCTCGCCTTTAATATTGTTGCAGATACGTAAAGTTTACGGCGTGTTGTAAATATGTCAACTTTGGCCAGGGAGTTTGCTAATAAAGAACTTACAGGTAATATTGATGGAAAAGATAATGTTTTCAATAAGACTCGAAGGGGCTGGAGTTGGAGACACTGCACTCAGCAAAGCTCAGGGGTTGAAAATGCTGACCTCTGGCTGGCAGGCTGCGTTGGGCCTGCCTTTCACAGAACAGGCTGCCTCCCGCTGCCCCGCGGTCAATGCTCACAGAGACTCTGCCTTTCGGCACTGCTTGAAACACCCAACTGCTTTAAGAGCTCTTTCCTCTTAAAACAGGCTCTCCTGCCCATCAACTGAGCTTGTCGGAGAACCACAAAAGGCCACTTCTCCAGTCTGATCCCTTTGTGTTTATGGACTCATCAGCCCATGTGCACAGTGCAGGGGAGGAGTCAGTTTTCATTACCCTCTTGTTTTGGCATGTGAGGATTCTTCCTCACCTCCTTACTCACAAAGAGAGAAATTACAGAAAGGCCCGGGAGATAGCCCAGTTGTTAAAATGCTTGTGATTCAAGCACCAAGACCCAAATGTGGACTCCCAGCACCCATGTGAAGAGTTGGAAGCAGCAGTGATGCGCTTCCATGATCTCAGCACTGGGGAGGTAGAGAGATGAGGATCTCTGGTGCTCACTGGTCAGCCAGATGAGCTCAATCGCTAAGCTCCAGGGTCAGTGAGAGACCCTGCCTCAAAAACAAGGTGGAAAGAGATTGAAGAAGACACCCAAGAGATGTCAACCTCTGTTCTCTGTGTGCAATACACACACACGCACACACGCACGCACGCACGCACGCACGCATGCACGTCAAGAGATTGCTCTCCATCTCCTATGCTGCCTGTGGCTAGCGGCACAGTCACCGTCACTTGGCTCTTGTTTTTTTTTTTTTTTTTTGTCCCACCACCCCACATGACAATTTCATCTGGTGTTAATGTGGCCGTCACATGGGCTGGCCCTCCAAATTCCATGCTCATTCACCATTAATCAAACGCATCATTATGAATTGTGTATGCATCTTAGAACAGACCCGAGCCCCCAGTCCACAGCCAAGTGCTTTTCCATTCATGTTCGACAACAGAACCACACACAGCTGCTGTGAAGGTTGATGGCGAGCCTGGAGTAACTTTCCTTGCATCTCCCTAGACCTGAACTCAACTTTCTTCAGTTACAAAAAAGCAATGCCCAGGTAGCGTTAATATTTTTTGGACAATTTTTAATAGTACTTACAGACCACTGCCATCACCCCCAATAATGTGAGAGACCAGTGGAAGCCAGGGGATGGCTGAGGGATGGCTGTCTCTGCTTCCTCACTGTCCTGAGGTAGAAGTAGTGGCTTGGGGAGAGTTGAGTCTTCAGTTGCATTTTAGCTTAAATAGGGACTGGCCATTCCAATTTGGAGGAATGTGAACTATTCACAGGCTGAGCGGGGTGCGTAGGGGTGGAGGCTGGGCAAGTGTTATTGCAAGAACCTTTGGGACCCGAGTACTGCTCTTCTCAGAGACCCATTCACCCAGCAAGGCTCTGTGGGAGCACTCTGTGTTCTGGAACCTTCTTTGGAGGACCTGTTGTTGCAGAAATGGAGTCTCTGAGGTCCACAAAACGGTGCTTCTGGTGTCAGAGCCTTCCCTGAGGATGGGATGTGTTTCAGGTAGAAGTCCCCTTCCTGAATCCAATAGTCAGAGGACATGGAACTTGGTGCCTGACATAGGCTGGCTGCGGACCCAACTGCTGTCTCCCCTGGAGGCTCAGGACCGATCTGACTCAAATACCCAGATCCTGAGGAAGGACAAAAGCTGCTCTGCTGGCCTGTGTTGCCAGCAGACAGCTGAGCCTGGCTTAAGTGTCAGGGAAGCCAGAGAGAAAACAAAACAAAACACCTTTTAGAAGTCATCTTCCAGCTCTTAGCCTTGCCTGCCTGTGAGTGGGAACTCCCCAGGAGACTGAGAGGGAGAGGCTGCCCAGTGGGCTCAGGACAGGGTTTGGAGTCTTCCACGTGGGGGTGGGTAGATCTGGCAACTCTGCCCTCAGGAGCCTCTCTTCCCTTGGTAGGACTCATGGGCACTGGGACATCCAGCCCATGTTTTTCACAGAGCTCTGTCGAACCTTCTCCTGGTGGGAGATGATGCTGTGACCCCTTGGTGTAGATGCAGAGAGCACTGAGCCGTCAGTGAGATAAGCTGACAGTAGCTGTGTGTGTGAAGGGGAAGCTGCCCATCCCCCATCCAGCCAAGTCTTGGCCTTCATGTCTATTGTGTTAGGCCCTCTTTCCTAGGTCAACATGACCTAGTGTCTATTAGCCTAGCCTGGTGTCTGGGATGGAATACTTGAGGCAGGTATGTCCTAAATGGGAAGGGTGACTGGGTGATGGCAATACTTTCTTCCTGTCCCTAGATCTTCAGGACCCAGGACAAGTCAGTGACATCTAGACTCTGACCCCAGGCTTCTAAGGGGATTCTGGAAGGGCAGGGCTGTCACCTGAGGTCTTAGTCTTGACTCCATGGCCACAGTTTCCCAAAGGCCCTGTTTTTAGGGTTATCAACACTAAAACAGTCCTGGGAAGGGAGACCCCAAGATTCAAAGTCATCTAAAATGAGTTTAAGGTCCCCCAAGAAACCCGGTCTGCATGGGCCTGGCTGAGTCTCAGCTTTGAGTCTCATCCACAAGAACGAACTGATGAAAACACAGGGATTCCAGATGTGGAAGCCAACCTTCCTAGGCAGAGATGTGATGGCCCACGTGGGTGAGAAAGAGGCAATCTTCTCATTCCGTTTGCTGTGGGCTCACCAGGGACAGAGCTCTGGTTCCCTTGGCAAATTTTATTTACTATTATAGGCTTTGGGTTATTTTGGTTTGCAGTTGGACAAGTCCATGTGACTCATGTGGCTCATGATGTCTTTCTGCCTGCTACCTGGTTTGGTTTGAGGATGGGGAGGAGCCTCTGCTCACGAAGCACCGGCAGATGTAACTGCCCACAGTGACACTGCTCTGTTTCTTCTGCACCTTTCCAAAGGGTCGGGTAACCCAATGGTATCTAGCTTAGAGCCATCCTTTTAAAAAGCGTGGTCCAGGAGACTGCACAATGGAGAATTTCAGGCATTTGGAAAAGCGATCTGCAAAGAGATACTATTGGACATGAACAGGCGCTTGCTGTGTATGTGGGTTTAAAGACATTATTATCGATTTATTTGCTGTTGTTTTGCCCTGTGGGTGATACATATTGAACTCAAGGACTAGCACGTGCTAAGCACACGTTGTCTATTGAGCTAGCTTTCTGTCCTTAAATTCATTTTTTTCCCCCAAGACAGGGTTTCTCTCTGTAGTTCTGGCTGTCCTGGAACTCGCTTTGTAGACTAGTCTGGCCTCGAACTCACAGAGATCCACCTGTCTCTGCCTCTCCAGGGCTGGGATTAAAGGCGTGGGATTAAACTCATTTTTAATGACAACAGTAGCATGAATGCCTGGTAAGAGACTCCCACTCTGGAGGTGTTTTTACAGTGAATGAACCCAGTGACTGCATGCCAGTATTGCCTCCACTAAAGACTGATCTGTGTCTAGCCCTTCCCCAAGACTCTAGGACCCCTGTGGGCCCCCTGAACTCCTGATCCACCCAGGATCCAATTTTCAGAGTGGTCCTACCTACTCTTTTGGGTGCCTTGGACATGTGACAGGCCAGACAGCTCTGGCTTTCTGACACTGGCCTCACCAAGGTGGCTGAAGAGGCCGGCTGACCACTCTTGACTTTGAATGTCCCTCAAGAGTCAAACAGGCCTGGGCTGTGAGCTACCTGTGGGACCTAGGGCAGACTAGGTCCATCTTTCTGAGACTCGGTTTCTTTATCTTGGAAATGGGGCCACAAAGTGATAACGAATCTTCGTTCTCAATTTATTCCTCCAACACAGATTTTCCCAAGGGCCTCTGGACTGTATTTCCAGAAAAGTCCATTCTTTCACAGGACACCAGATAGAGAAGGACTCAGCAGGAAAAACACATGGGGAAGTCAGAGAGGGCTTCTAGGAGGCAATGACAGGAGAATTGCACCCCAGAGGGTGGGTAGAATGGGCTTGGTGGGGCTTGCAGTTAGACAGGGAAGCATAGATGTCTGTGTAGCGCGTGTTTGATGGATCTCATGGTAGTCATAGGATGCTGCTTTAGTGAAGGGACGTGGCAGTGAGATTTTTTTCCAGCCACATCAGGTTAGATAACATAATACAAGAATGTGTTCAGGCTGCCGTGTCCCCTCTGCTGCCACCCAGGGGAACTGGATGCCCCTTCCATCTTAAATAGGGAGCTGCAACCTTTCTGTTGGCTGAGTCTGAGGGCCAGGCAAACTTGGGACCTTCAGATCCACCGCCTCCAAATGTGAACCACAGCACGCGTGCTGACCTCAGGCAAACTTCAGTTTCCTCCTTCACGACACAAGGACCATGGCAATGCCATGGCCATGCCTACCTTGCTGAGCTGGAAGATTCCAGATGGTACAGAGCACCCACTTAATGCCTAACACATGCCAGGAAGTCTGGGGCTGGCTGTGTGCGCCACCAGCCAGCCAGGCCCTACGCCTGGACTGAAGACATCATGGTCCCTCCTCCCAGCCACACATCCAGGTCCCGGCTCATCTGGGGTCCACATGAACCCAGGGGCACCAGAGAAATTTCATCTTTCTAGTTGGTTTTTGTCTTCCTGGATGATGCCCACCCCCCCACCTGCCTGCCGGCTCTGCTAACCCCATCAGGCAGAGAAATGGGTGACCCCTAAAAGCAGAGGGAGAAGTTAGCTGTGAAGTGTCGAGATGCAGGAGAGAGAGGACCTTGAGTGCTGGCCCCAGCAGTTGGGCTACACCGGGCCAAGGCACAGGCAGGTGAGCCTCCCATCTGCCCAGGGGCCTCCTCCCTCAGCGCTTCCCAAGTCAAGCAGGCAAAGGAGGCTTTGGCTCCCCTCCCTCCCTCCTCTCATCTGTAAAATTGAGACATTACAACCCCAGAATGGGCTTTGAGCCTGTGCAAATTAATCGGGTCTGTCAGGAGGGCTGAAATAAACATATTGTTTCGATTGGTGTTGACATTTGGATTGTGGAAGCTTTGAAAATGGAACTGTCATGGGACTCTACAGTCCATATAAGTTCTCCAGTGGAGGTGCTCGACCAGCAAAAAGGGGTCACTGGAAAATGTACCCTAAAAGCCGGTGTGGGGTACCCTGCTTCTTTGGAGTTCAGCATGTAGTGCCCTTCTAGGTAGCATAGGGTTGCCAACCACTCTAGGCAAGACTCAAATTATTCAGAGCACCCACTGCAAAATGGACTTGGTTCAGCCTGTTGTGCAGACAGGCACACTAGACCTGAGTGGTTAAGCCATGTGCCAAAGCCACACAAGGGTACAGTGAGGTCTTCATGTTGGCTCATTCTGGGTCTCTATGGCCTGCTCCATGCTGCCTGCTGTATGCCAGGAGCTTTCTGGAAGGTTTTCTCACCAAGAGAATGGTTCATTGTCCCAGAGAAAGGTTGAGCCTGCACTGAGGTGACCTAAGCTGGCAGGTGCTCGGCTGTGGGCTGCCAGCTCCACTGCCTCCTGGAGTTCTGATGAATCTAAGCCTCCATTATCTTCTCTCCATCCTGGGAGCTGAGAGGGCAGGTTTGTGCCTCATTCTATGTCCTGGGAGATCCTTTCTCAGTGCTCCGCTCCTCCTCCGAGCCCCAGTACCTCCCCATCCCACTCAGCTCTCTAGCCTCCGCACTAGGCCTCTGTGGGGAGGCAGCCTGGTTCCTCATGGAAGGGAAAAGCCCTGCCCAGTCTCCAGGCTCAGGACCCAGGGCACACACAGCTTTCAACCAGGAGCTCAGGGGTAGGTGAATGAGGCAGATGCCTTATTGTTTTGAAAACTCAGTGAATTTCACAGCTGACAACTTTTCCACACATCAGGGTTCATCTGTCAGGCACTCAGCCTCTGGGTCAATAAGGGCTATATCCAGATGCTTTGGTTTCTGGTCCTCTCTCATCCCCTATCCAGGTCCAGCCCAGTGTGACTGGCAGACAGACTCACTGCCTTGCTGAGCGGTTATATATTTTCAAATCGCCATCCATCAGGAACCTCAGATGCATCTGTGGTCCTGGCCGGACCTCTCCCATTGCTGGCCTCCATGACCACTGCAGATGTCCACAAGGCAGAGGCCTCAAGCTGCCTGAGGAGGCTCCCAGTGCTGCTCTTCCTATCTACCCACAGGGGAAAAGCCTTGGCTGCAGGAAGACAGGAAACAGGGTCTTGAGATGGTGGCCCAGGCTTCACCTCCTCCACTGGGCTTCTCGGAGGCTGACAGCATGCCTGGCAGGGAAGGTGGCTCTTTAGTTCTGGCCCTTCTTGGCGGAAACTCAGTGGTCCCCATTTCCACTGGGAATCTGTCACAGGGCCCTGAGCTGTGAGAGGACTTGTTCCCACTTGCTACCCCATCTCACATTCAAAGGTCTAAACTGTGGTAAGAACTTGGAGGTAGAAGCTGGGTCTGGCCCACACGGCTCTGGGAACAAATGCTTGAGTGTGGACCCTGGGGGTGTTTTTCATGTGCTGGCTGGCGTTGCCTCTGGGCAACCAGGCTTGTGCACACTTCAAATTTCTGAAAATCACTGTGATTTTGGGTTCATGGTTGGGTTTGATTGGAATGTTGATGGCAGCAGTGGCCAGGTGGCTCCGTACTGAGCCTATGCTTGGTCCCTGTGGGCTGAGGGAGAGACAGCCAGGGGGTGTGCCGCTCTCTCTGTGTGGCTGGTCTCCAGCCAAGGCCTTGCATGAGTGGCTAAGGTCTGAGAGGTGGGCATGGGCTGTTTGGGGAGTGGGTGTTTTCTTGTCCCTTAAATGTTTTATCAAAGAGTGTGCCCATAGTTCATCATCATAGATGTTGGGGGGTGATTTGGAGGCTGAGTGATGGGAGAGCCTGAGGTAAGGCTTGGAGGCCTGTGCTTGTCACACACCCGCTGTGTAACTTGGGGCAGAGCCCTTTCCGGGCTCTTCCTTAGGTTTCTATGAGGATGAAAGGGACCATGGTGCCACCGGGTCACAGAGGAGGTCAGAATTCATCAGTGCCCTTGAGCACAGCGCAGACAGGACTGTGCCTGGCCTGTGCCAATCTCCCTGAGTTAGAACAGGGCCTGGCCCTAACACTCACAATTTTCAACAGAGAGCGGCCTCATGACTGTCTCTGTGAACACAACTCTGTTCCCCACATCTGGGCTCTGAGTTGGAGGCCTGCCCTGCCCTGAGTTGCCCAGAAGGAGTCCTTCCCTTTGGGCACAGTTGTCTTTCAAGACACTAGCCTTTGGTTATTTCCCTAGCATGTTCCCTGGCCTGCTGAGGCCTGTCACCTCCTGCTCTGAACTGACCAAGTCCATTTCCACCCTCCTGGGGTGAGAGCAGTCTGGCCTTCCTGTCAGGAGGAGTTCCCACAGATTCTGGGGTTTAATTTTGGACCAGCATGCTGGAACTTGAGGCCTTGGTAGAGCGCCCGCATGTTCTGGACTTCCCACCATGGTTTAAATCCCTCAGTGATACTGTCAGTTGGAGTCTGTAAATAATTTTGGCCTTGATCCACTGTTCTGTTCTGACCATGTAATCCTCACTGCCACTCTGGGAGGTGGCACTATTACCATTAGCAGCCCATTTTATGGAAGAGGAAACTGAGGCTCAGAGAAGTCAATTAATATGCTCCAGATCACACAGCCTACAGTGCTGGGACAAAATGCCAGACCTCCGGCTCTGTGGAGAACCATGTCTTCTGCTGCTAAATGTGTTCATGGATTTAGTATGAAGACTGATGTTCTCTAGCTTCCATGGTTCATGACCATCCTGAATCTTTGTGTGCTAATGGGCGTGTTTGTGGCACTGTGTGTGTGTGTGTGTGGGGGGGGCAAAGCTGGTATCAGAGGTCAAACTGGAGTGTCATTTCTCAGGATCTGTCCATCTTGTCTTTTGAGAAAAGATCTCTCTTTGGCCTGGAACTCTCTAAGCAGGCTAGGCTGGCTGGGCAGTGAACCCAGGAATCCTCCTGTCTCCGTTTCTCCAGCACTGGATTACAGGCACATGCTACCACGCCTGGTGTTTTTCTTTTTTTCAGGTGGTTGCTTGGGATTGAACCCAAGTCCCCATGCATTGGAGGTCAAGTACTTTCTCCACTGGGCCAGCCTGTGACCTTGAATCTTGGGAACCATTCCTCATCTGGAACGGGAACAGTAGAAATCCTTCGTAATGGCTCTGGCCTTGGAAGACCCAAATGACCGGCTGTCACATCAAGCTAGACTGTCACAACTTGCTCAGGAGGGATCCTGGTCCTGAGTGATGGACAGTTGGGAGTAGAGTGCCTGGGGCTGTGGAAAAGGTGACCTCCCTGGCACTCCAAGCTGCTGGGCTTCCCATACCCCTGTCAGGCCTCAGCTCTGTCCCCTCACCCAGCCACAATCCTCAGGATGACAGATCCACCAAAGCCTGGATCTGCTTGTGGCTGCATGTGACAACTTTCCCATTTCATTTCTGTTTCCTGCTGTCAATGGATGTGAATTTTAGGAGAGGCACTGGGTTGTATCTATTTTTTAAATTATTTATCCTCAGGGTCTGGGAGTACGGCTGTACACAGCAGGGGCTCAATAAATGCTACTGAATGTCTGTATGCCAATCCCAGCTTTATACCTTCTGAGGTCTTCACATTTCTCTCAAATAAGACCAATTTCTTTAAATCCCTCTCAGAGGCCACATGGCCACCCGAGCCCAGGCTAACGTCCCCACCCCACCCTGCCACCACATGCTGCCACCCCACCCTCTCTTCCAGTTGTCCCTTACATTTGCTTCTAGCTACTTGCCTTTCCTTCTGCTCCCAAAGGTGCAGGCTTCAGGCACAGGGCCTTTACACATGTTGTATCTTTTCTCTGGAAGGTTCCTTCCCCCAAGTTTCCTCACCCTTTAGGTATTCAGCTAAATGCTTCTGGCTTGCCTTATTCAGGCCAGTCAGGGGAGGGGGTTCTGGGGAAACTCTATCAGAACTACAGGTGATCTGTGCCATGGTTGCCTCAATGTGTATTTCTCCCTAGAACCACAAGCTCCATGGGCCGGGTTGTGGTCACAGGCACACTGTATCCTAGGCACAATGACAGATGTAGGCCTTTGCACAGGCTAGTAAGTAATGGGTGGGATGAAGGGCAATCTTGGAAATACCGCATCCTCCTCAAAATGGAGCTAGCAGCACTGTCTCTGGGGCCAGGGGAAGCCAGCCAGGAGGTCATTGGAGCTGGGCAGACCAGCATCTTGCAGGAATGCACGCCCCAGTGTCTCTGCAGTGTCGCACGCTGCCACTAGCTGCATTGCGCATCATTTACACACGTGTGTGTACTTGTGTATATATGCACGCCAGTGTCCGGGTGGAGATTGTGCAAGCCAAAGCACATGGAGAGAACTCTTCAGGCATGTGGACACTGCTGGTCTTGGCCACATCTTCACTTTGGTTCCCTTCCTTCCTGTCCTCCTTGCCTCCTTCCTTCCCTCTGTCTCTCCTCCTCCCCTCCTTCTCTCCTCCCCTCCCTTCTTCCCTTCATTCCATCTTTTTTTTTTTTTTTTTTTTTGGTGCTGGAGATGGACTTTAAGCATGCTAGGCAAGAGCCCTACTACTATGAGCTCAGCCCCTCCTGTTTGGTGCCTAGAAAAATTAAGGCTCAGAGAGCCAGAGGAACTTGCCCAAGATCACAGAGCAAGGGTGTGGCATTTGTGTGCGACTCAGCTGGCAACAAAGCATGAGGACCTGAGTTCAATGTCCAGTACCCACATAAAACCAGGCATGGTGGCATGTCTGTAACCCTGGTGCTTGGGTGGGGGAGGGGGAGGCTAACAGTCAAACCCCTGGAGCTCCAGTTCAGTGAGAGATGCTATCTCAAAGAACAAGGCAGAGATCGACCAAGGAAGACAGTTGGTGTTGATATCTGATCTCCACACACATGTACACACATGCACAAAAGAACAAATGTGCATGTGCACACACACACACACACACACACACACACACACACACACAAGATTGCAGAGCATGTGAGTCATGAGGACCCCAGTGGAGGCCTTTTGACATTCTCCCCAAGCACCTGCACATCCCAGCACTCCCAAGAAGCTACGGAGATTACCCCATTTCCCCCATCATCAGGTGATTCAGGAATTATTTTTCTAGCTGAAGACATGACTTCCTGTTCACATGCAGAAAAATCACGTTAGGTGCTCTATCCTCTGGAAAGTCCCCAGGCAGGAAGCTAACCTCCTTTTGAGTCTTTCTAGAAGTCTGTGCTCACTGACCACTTTATGGCATTTCTGAAGGAGGTCCTGCAGAGATACAGCACAGCAGGCCCCAGGAGCTTCTGGAAAATTCACAGGAACAGAATTGAGGGGAGAATGACTCTGTCCACTCAATGAATTAGTTCTCTCTCCTTCTCCTTCCCATACCCCCGCCCTCCACACACATACACAAAGCCATGAGGGTCTTTCCCATGTACTGTTATTTTGCATTCTTTAAAAGTTAACCTTTCATTTTTTTCACCTGCTTCCAAAAGAGACAGGCACTCCTGAAGAGACAGAGCACTGGAGGAAAAAAGCTATTGTGTCCCTTCCTCCTAGGCACCTGCAGAATTGACTGGCTCCCCACCCTACTGAGTGTCAGGCCCTGTTTTAGGCACAACAGTGATGCAGATGTCGGTTGTGTCCTTGTGAGCTCATGGGGAATAGATAGAGTCTTTGCAAGACTGTGAAAATTGTATTTTAGATAAAAAAAAAAAGTGAGACAAAGGCACCCAGTTCGGCAGAAAGGCCTTGATGAGGAGGACTTCGAAAGCTTTGCTGAAGGTGTGAAGATGCCTGGAGTCCTGTTACATGTGTGGAGACAGAAGGTGAGAGCGTTTAAACAAGAGGAAATGGCCTGTGCAAAGGGCCTACAGCACAAGGGGCAGATTAAGCTTCAGAAGCTGCAGGAGCATCCGGAGTTAGGACTGTGTAGACTGCTCAGCCTTTTTGGTTCATAAGAACAAAGAAAGCTTCGAAGCTTTTTTCAATAGGGAGAGTGGTAATTGAATTTGGACCTGCCATCTCTTCCCGACTTTGTAGTGTGTGTGCATGTGCCCATCGGTCACTTCTGGAACAGGACAGCCTCAGTGAAGGACGTCATTGGCTCTGTAGCTGCATCTGTATCTAGGGTCTCCAGCGGCCCTCAGGACTCAGTTCTTCCCCATCCTCTTGCCTTGGTGACTGCCCACTATTTCCAGGCTCCACATGATACATCTATAGCTCTGGGTATTCCCATTTCATACTCTACCCATGGCACAGGAACAAGACATGACAGTCACAGCCAGTTTTGTGGCTCTGCTCTGCTTAGGTACGAGCCAACCCTGTGCCAGCCCAAGTGATTAGGGGGAATGTGATGCTATGATTAGTCAGGCCCATGTCACATATTCTAGAGTGAGATGTGGAGGTGACTCTGAGCAGAGCACTTGGTCTGACAGGTAGTAGATGGGTGGGTTGAAAGTCATTATAGTGGTCCCCTCTAGAATAGGATGGGAGTGTGGTCCACTGGGAAAGGGGTCCAAGGGTCTTTGGAGAGCATTGTAAATGATCCCTGTGTAAGATGGGGCTGTCTAGAAGAACAGAACCCATAGAATGTATATGCATTATAACGGGAATTGACTGGAGTGGTTTATAGCCAATAGGGGCTGACTAGTCCACCAATGCCCATCTGCACACTGGAGAGGCTGAGAACCCAGTAGATGACCAGTTCATAAAGTTGGATGTCCCAGCAATCTCCATCCAGCAGGGAAAGTCGGGAGACCCCTGGAAAGTCACTGGTACGGAGACCGTATTGGAAGGTGGAAGGAACCAGAACGCTATGCCAGTTGAAGACAGCAGTATTGGCACACACACCTGCTCAGAAAGTGATAAAAGGCTGGAACAAACAGCTTTCTCCTTGGACCCCCTTACATCTGAGCTGTCCATTTGGATGGTGCCACTCACCTTGAGGGCAGGATGCTGTGCCCCCAAGAAATGTCACAATCCTGTTACTAAGAAGAGAGTGAATGGGGAGGTGACTATCCCAAGAGATTCATAGAAGCACAAACAGCCCTATCATCATGTGGACATTGCCTATGCTCTCTCAGGCTATTTTATCATTTAAAAGAAGTCCTGTGCTTCTCTATGATGACCATATGGATAGATGCTTCTCTAGGCAGATGAGTGGTGTCTCCTTAGTACTTCCTCTGGGAGGTGAGACCCTAGAAGCATGCTAGGGACCATCCCCTGACAGTGATGGGTTGCCTGTGTGCTTATATGACTTATAACTTATGTGGTCAAGGACCAATGCAGCATCCGCATCCACGATAATCTCTCCCCGGGTGCAGGAGAATGGCTAGGAAGCCGGCTCCAGCCCCAGACATCAGGGGTTGAGGTCCTATGTGCCTGTAGATACGCCGTGTGTTCTAAGGCAAATGATCCCCCTCTCTGTGCTCACTTCATCCTCATAACAGAGAGGGTTATCTGCTCCAGGGGTGTGAGGCTTCCAGCAGAGTGCCTGGCACACAGGAATTGTGCTGCTTAGCATGTAGGGTGGGGGGTTGCCAAGCTTTTGAGGTGTTGGGGAATTCTAGAGAAATGCTCAGCTGTGGATAGGGCATTCTTTTATCTACTAGGTCTTGTGCTGACCTACCTTGCCATTTTTCAATCTTAACACTTTCTGGCATCTTCTCTCATCCTTCTTCACAGGCCTTTGGGGTCTTTTCTGGGAGCCTGCAGGAGGGCCCTAGTGACTGCCCAGAACTCATGGATACCTGCCTGGGCATCTTCCCCTTGACCCTATCGTCTCACAGCCACCCGAGCTGTCTTAGTGAGGATTTCTATTGCTGTAAAGAGACCTTGACCATGGCAACTCTCATAAGGGAAAACTTTTAATTGGGGGATGGCTTACAGTTTCAGAGTTTTAGCCCATTATCATCATGGTGGGAGACATGGCAGTATGCAGGCAGACATGGTGCTGGAGAAGGAGCTGAGAGTTCTGTATCTTGATCCGCAGGTAGCAGAAGGAGACTGTGTGCCACAGTGGGCACAGCTTGAGCATATGAGACCCCAAAGCCTGCCTCCCACAAGGCCACATCTCCCAGTGGTGCCACTCCCTATGGACCAAGCATTCAAACACGTGAGTCTATGGGGGTCATTCCTATTCAAACCACCACACAGCTGACGTTGGTGTCTTCTGACTAAAGAAACCACACACCTTCTTGTGTGCTTATGTGTACTTGTGCCCCGGGCCCATCCAGCTTCCCATTTGCAGCCAGCATCCTGAGTTGTGCTGAGATATCGACTACCCCTAGCTTCTGCTACGTATTTGTGACTCCATTTCATGGTCCTCTCGGCTGGGAGATCACATGTTACTTAACTCAGCTCCGAGGAGCTGCCCTCCAGAAGGGTCCTCAGGTTTCTCACTGGCAAACCATGCCCAAGCTATGACTGGCAGGGTCGGGAGGACAACAGTGAGGAGGGGGTGGCCCCAGTGTGCACTTCATTCCCATCGTAGCCGTGGGCAGACTTGGTTTGGAGGTGTGGTTTAGTTTTGGGAAGCTGCACAGGCTACCCCACCCACCACCACTACCTGGTGCTTTCGTCACAGAAACTCCAGCTCCAGAAGCTAGAAGCCCAGGATCTAGGGAGTGGTGGTGTTGGCTTCAAGTCCTGTCTTCTTGCAGATGATGTCTCCCCCTAAGGCTTCACCTGGTCACTGCTTAGTGACCTGTATGGGTCTCTACCCCTTCTCTTTTGTTTGTTTGTTTGTTTGTTTGTTTGTTTGTTTGTTTGTTTGAGACAGGTCTCTTGTAGCCAAGACTGGCCTTGAACTTCTGATCCTCCTGTCCCAACCTCCCAGTGCTGGGATCACAGGCATGCCTTATACCCGGCTCTTCCACGTTCTCTTTTAGTAAAAACACCAGTGATATGAACTGTGCCTTTAAAGGGCCTGTCTCTAAATATAGTTTCTCTCTGTCACACTGGGATTAGGGCTTCAGCAAACCCCAGCACATCACCAGAGCCCACGTCAGCTCTCTACTCATCACTCAGTCTCGGTGTCAGAGTTTCCTTGCTTTGGGCCTTGAAGGCTTTTGAACGTCGACAGTTCCCTGTCTGGTCTGGCCTGTCACTATGCGCTCCCTCCTCCTGTCAGATGGAGCTTAGCTGTGGCCACAGGGATGGGCCCCAGGGAGGCTGGAGACCCTGGAGGGCTGCTCGCCCGTGACTGAGTGCTATACTCATCTACCGCGTCATAGTGGCCCCAGGGCCAAGCCATTCCTGCAGGGCCTCTCAACCTTGATTCCAACACCCCAGTTTCAGAGCCAGGTCTCGTTCCTACATCCCTAGGCTGCCAGCCTCCCCGCCTCTCCCTGGGGGGTGGGGCAACTGGGAAAAAGATGTGGTTTTGGTGAGACAGGCAGGCTGGCAGATGTCCTGTATTGCTGGGTGGGATGGCATTAGACTGAGGCCACTCTTGTTAATAGCCACATCCTGCGCCTCCCCAGGCTCCTTTCTACCCGTCTTGCCCACAGCCCAGTGCCCACACTCAGGCGGATGACGGACAAGGCTTGAGCAAGGCCAAGGTCGGCTCTGCTCCCAGCAGGGGGAGATGAAATTGATCATCTGTGGCTTCATCTCTCTGTTTGTGAGTTGGGCAACATGATGGGACCCTATGGTGAAGAGGGCAAGTCTCTGGCAGGTACAGAGAGCTGAAGCACCGGAGCTGAGGGGTGAGGGTCAAGGCCGGGTGGAGACCCTTCAGAGGTTCTTAGAATATTCTGCGGCATGAGAACATGGAGCACGTTTGAGGCAGAGAACACAGGAGGAGAAGAGGCTCATGGCAGTGGGGTTTGTATCTCAAACGTGGGTAGCAATTTAAGCGTGTAGGAATTTTCCAGGTCAGGGTTCATCACAGAATCTTGCGAAATCTGCCTCGAAGCACATATGTATCGAAATCTTGCTTTGAATCAGATCTTGGGTAAGAGAGAGAGAGAGAGCAGGGGAGCTCATCTGATCATCAGACAAGAGTGGAACCATCTGCTGCTTCTCTTCTAACCTTGGCCATCAGATAGCTCTGCATAAGAGCGAGGGTTCAGTTGCTCTGTCTTCCATACCTCTGATTTCTGACACATGTCCTTCTGTCCTTCCTTAAATTATGGGAACTCATTTAGTATGGAATCTAGGATATGATAAGAAGTGTGGTGTGGGTGGGGTGGGGACATTCTTCCTGACTTCATACACAAGCCAAATGTCATGAAATATAATCTTATTTTATTTACTAAGCAGGCAGTGATCTGATACATGTTGTGGAAATACACTGTTGGTATTAATTCGGTTAATCTTCTTAACAACTCTTATGGAGCATGTATCATCATTGCCCCTATTTTCAAACAGAGAAACTGAGGCAAATAAAAAGGTAGGAACTTGCCCAGAATTGCAAGGCTTACAAAACTAAGCTGTGAATCCAGTGTTTTGGCCAGTGCTTGAATATTGGTCTGTGTTGTCTGGTCACAGAGCCACTGGCCTCATGGGCTACCGGCCACGTGGGAGTGCAATTAAAAATTAAAATTTCACTGGAATTTTTTTAAAATGATTTATTTTTTATTATTTTTAGTTACCTGTCTGTGTGTGGGTTTGTGTACATGAGTGCAGTCACTGGCAGGGGCCAGAGGCATGGGGTCACCTGGAGCTGGAGTTAACAGATGCTTGTGAGCCACCGGGTTGATGCTGAGGACTGAGCAAGGTCCTCTGTCGAAGTTCCGAACCTCTGAACCATCTCTGCAGTCCAAGTTTGCTGGGTTTTAATTGGAGCAGCTGATGTGGCCTGATGTTGGGCAGTGCGGTTCTAAGGTACCAGATGAGCTCCCTCTTGCATTGGGGAGAGGCCTATGGCACTGATGGCCATCAGCACCAAGTATCAAGAGAACGAAAGATTCCTTTTCTAACCGGTGCTACATGCTAAGCCTTACTATACATGAGGAATTGTGTAGCAGTCTATATCTCCACTACTTCTAACTCTCACATCATAAGGCAGAAGACTGTGAATTTTTTAAAAATGGGGTTGAGGAGAGGCTCTGTGTGTAGGGTGTTTGTGTCGTAAGCGGGATGGCCTGAATTTGAACCCACAGAACCTACACAAAGTGCATATTTGTTAACCCAGCTCTCCTGTGGCAAAATTCTCCTAAGACAACAGAATCCCCAGAAACCCAAGGGCCAGGGAGCCTGGTGTACACAGCAGTGAACAAGAAACCCTGTCTCGCATAAGGCAGAAGGTGAGGACCAACACCTGATTCTGTCCTCTGAGTTCTACAGCATAAGTGTGCCCATAATCACACACACACACACACACACACACACACACACGAGAGAGAGAGAGAGAGAGAGAGAGAGAGAAAGAGAGAGAGAGAGAGAGAGAGAGACAGACAGAGAGACAGACAGAGAGACAGACAGAGAGACAGACAGAGAGACAGAGTTCTTCTTTTTCATTGTAGCAAGCCTTCCCCAAGCACTCACAACTCTCAGTTCTCCCCCAACCCTTGGCCTAGGCACTTTCCCTAACAGTCCTCTTTGCAGGAAGAGGACACCGACATTCTGAGAAAATACCTGTGAAGGGCTGCCTAGCCAGCAAGCAGAAGAGCCAGGACCTGAACTAAGATGTGAATGGCCCCAAAGCCAAATCAGCCCCAATCTTTCTAATCACATGTGTTTCCCTGTAACTCCTCGGGTCATGATCTTGTCAGTTTCCTCCAGAGCGAAGCTGCTTCCCTTGTGGCCCAAGTCAGCACTTTCAGAGGAAAGAATGGGGAAGACAGAGGTGAGGCAGAGGCGGGAGAGGCGCAGGGTCAGCACAGCTGGAAGAGCTGGTGAGGAACACATGGGACAGGAAGGCTCTGCAGCCGCAGGAGCCGCGTCAGTCCCCTCTGCTCTCAGGAAAGGAAGGAGCCGAGTGTCTCTCTCAGTTTCCCCATCTGTCAGATGGGGATGAGGACACATCTGAGAACGAACCAGGCAAACTCAAGGGTGGTTCGCTTTTCCTGAGTTGGAGCTTGTCCTGGAATTGAGGCCTCAGGAGGACCATGCTGCCCCACTGTGGGCGAAAGGAAGGCAGGGAACTTCACAGGGGAGGGTCGGGTGGGCGGCTGGCCGCTGTGCATGGCTGTCGACTGAGATCACTGCCTTCCCCTTCCAGCTGCCTGGGGATATTATAAGGTTGCAGAGACAGCAAGAGGAAGCACTCGCTTGAGGGCCTCTTTGGGGGGGGGGTTGGGAGGGGAGCAGACGAGTCGGACGCTAATGAAAAAAACATTTGGCGTTCAAGGTGACTGCAAGGGTTGGGGGCTTGTTGGGTCAGGGTCTGGCTTTAGCTGGAAACAAGTCCCCAGATGCAGAGGGGCCAGGCTGGGCACAGCTGCTGAGGAGGTGTTTAATACAGACCTTGTTGACGTAGGCTTCTTGAGAGTGGCAGACCTCAAGACCTCAACTCTGAGAAGATGCCCTGTGGGGCAGCTGTGGTCTTGAGGTCTTGGGGCCCAAGCATCCTGGTGTCCTCTGCCTCCAACAGGGGTAGCTGTTACAGTGGTTTCCCAGTTCATCCAGAGATGGCATTTGCTGGATAACTGGGGCACAAGAACCCACTGAGATGGTAAGGTTGGGATGAACTTGGGGGACAATTTCTAACTGGCCTCTTCAGCTGCTGAGCTGTCTAGTTCTCCTCCTCATTAGAGGGGGCCAGAGCCAAAATCTGCCCTCCCAGAACCCCTGCCAAGGACACACCTCTAGTTCACAGCTGGGTTGAGGCCTTAAACTTCTTGGCTGAAAAAGAATTGAGGCTGAGTCTCCACTTCTGATTGTAAGGGAAGAATTCCATGGTTGCAGGTCAGCCCTCCCTACTTCCTTCTAGATGCCCAGAAACTCTTAAAAGCTGAACATCGTGAGAGAGGTGTAGTCTAGAGGGCAGAGTGGAGAAGCTGAGTGGAGGGCCATGGAGCAGGACATTGGTCTTCAGGTGGCTTCTGTGAAAAGTGACATCGCGTTTGCTGGAAGAAGTTACAGGAACAAGCGACTAGGAATGTTCTCACATGGAAATGCCCATCTAGCCACTGAACAAGACTCCATCAGCAACAGCCTTTATCTCTTTGAAGGAAAGGGGTACTTGTAGTGTACTTGGTAAAAAAGTAGAGTCTCCTTCATTCTCCCCTTGGTTTCTCCTAGGGATGAAGTTATGTCTGGCCACACAAATGCCTCTTGAGCCCCATGTAAGATCCCTGAGCAGGGTTAACCCACTGTCTCTTGCTCCATCATGGTTTCTAGGTGCCCGGCGGTATTAGAGAGCTCTGAAAATGTTGCAAGCTGTAGGTTGCCTGGGGGCCTCCCATGGGAAGCCCTGCCTCCGGATGTCCCTTTTTGGGTATCTTTGTCAGGCCATAGGCAGGCTTAGCCCTTCACAGGGCTGGAGAGCCACCCACTCTGAAAGGGACCTTGGGGTCAACTCTTTCAGCTTTCTTAGGAGAAGGTCAAGTAAACCTAGTCCCAGAAAGGAGAAAGCATTACTAAATGGGAATTAGAGAACTTTCCAGAAGTGCCTTGCAAGGGCTTTCTGGAGAAGAGCCCTGGAGTGGGCAGGAAGTAGACAGCCGGGAGTCTGCACTAAGGGGTTATGGGAAGAGTCAGGCTGTGGAATACTTGGAAATAGTCTCCTGCCACAGGCACCTCCAGAATTAGGAAGGCCATCTTCCTCTAAGCCTAGTTCTGCTCCCCTTGGACTTAAGTAGAGGGTGACACATATAGATGGGAAGTCAGTGGACGGCTCCCCACCCGCCCTGACAGTGAGTGTTCTGTAAGGACAGTCATCTGCTGAAGGGTACTCTCACTGAGTGTTCCAAGAAAGCCAGATGCTAAAGCTACCTGGACCGAGTATCTCCCAGGTAACAAGGCCACCCCAAATCAGGCACCACTTCTAGACAGAGCACAGAGGATTCTTTGATCATCCCAGGGCCTGAGAAGGTGTTTCGGGAGCTCTCAGGTGCACAGAGCCTGGGAATGGAAGCTAGTGTTGGGAAAGGCTATAAGCCAAATCGATCTTTCTGTTCACACCTCCTGCTCCTCTGGAAAACAGCATGTGACAACTGCTTAGAAAACCCACTGTCCCTTCACACTCAAAAATCTATTTCTGCCCACTTCAGCACTCCCTCCTTTTCCCCTGTTTTACATAGAGGATGCAAGTTCCCAGCACCACACCCCCCACCCCCCGCAAAAAAAATACAAAGCAGAAAGTCCTCCAAGTCTAAAGAGATATGATAGGCCTGGGCGCCGGCTCCCCACATCTTCCAGCGCACAAGGCCTCCCGTATTCCTGCTCAGAAGCAGAACGGCTGTTCTTGCCGAAGACAATGTGGTTCTAATATATATCAACAGAGCCACAGAAAAGCTCCCCCTCCCCTCTTTTTTTTTTTTTTTTCAAGAAGTTAACTTCATTTCTAGAACTTGTGTGTTTCTCATTAGTAACGCTGTCTTTTGAAATGCAGCCGAGGGAGGCGATTCCAGTTGAAATCAAAACTGATATGTGAGCATTTGACTTAAACGCTGCTCTGTGCAGGCCCGCCTGCTGCCTCACTGTGGCTGATGCCCACAGAGATGGGACCAGCAGGGCAGAGGACCAGCGGGTCTGCGGTCCCCAGTTCTCTGAAGTAAAGGAAACCTCTAGGCTGGTATATTTCACCTCTGTCCTTCATATCAGGCTGAGGAGAGGGGTGGACCACCGCTAGTGAGCTAGTGACCTTGACGGAGGGAAAGCCACCTTGGCTGAGTGACCTCGATGCTAAGCACCGTTGGAGGGCTCCGGCCATGACAGGAGTTACAACCTGAGCCATTCTTGGATGGCAAGAGTGGGCTGCACACATTCCACGGGTGGGGAGGAGGGTCACATTGCTTCCCACCTTCCAGGTTTTTAGCTTTTCCAAGTGGAAAAGTCCCCCCTGGAGTCTTCTGGGCCTCTTACGGCATCTCTATCCCATGTGACCAGGCCTTCTGGAGAATATTAAGAGGATGGAAAATTCTCTTCATGGCAGGCCAAGGGGTCTGCTCAACCTTTCTGCCAATGGGGGCCACTTTCTTGGTATCCAAATATGTCTGTCACTTTCTAGGTGGACAAGCAATTTTTGGGGGAGCCAGCCCAGGTCACTCATTGCCTTCCTAGCCTTCACTTCACCCAGTGACCCCAAATTAGATTTCTTTTTTTTTCCTTAATAAAAAAACCTCTCGTTCTTGGGAGAGCTGATGTGGGTTGCTCTCTGCTCAAAGGGATTGGTTTCAAGGGCAGCAGAAGGCTACAGGCCCTTCCGCCGCCACCGCCACCGGCCCTGTCTAATCAAATTTCCCCATTTTCATGACCCAGCTACCTCCTTCCTTCCAGGAAAACCCTTCTCTTTCTACCATCCCTGGAGGACAGTGATGACTTCAGCCTTACACCATCAGTTTGGGCAGCTGCAGACTGATAATCAACAAGGCGACAACTTTTAACCAAATTGCCCCTTATCTCTGATGGTATTATTTGACTTTGCGAACTCTTCTCTTTACCCAGGGCTGTGGCCTTCCTGAAGACTAGTGTCTCTTCTGAGCCTGTCTTCCCAGCTCCCAGTCACACAGATTCAGTATGGGCTTGCAGGCCAGAGAAGCAGTTAATAAAATAACAAAATGTTTCCTGGGAGCAACCAGATGGCACAGTGGGTACAAATGCCTGCCACCAAACCCCAAGCCTGAAGACCTGTGGTCCATCCCTGTGAAAGAAGAGAAATAAGTCCTGCAAATTGTTCTCTGACATCCACACTTCAACACACACACACACACACACACGCACACGCACACGCACACGCACACGCACACGCACACACACACACACACACACACACACACACACGGAGGGGGCGGTTACAACTGTTTCTAACCTGACTTCTCATCTGTTCTTTCAGTGGCAACCCCTTTAACAAAATGGTGAGTCCACCAGGTGGGCAGAGTCGTTCTTTACAGATGACTTTCCCTCTAGGACCCTTCTGGTTGGAGTCATCAGGTCGGACATATGCCTGGCATGGCATATGCTTGGCTTTGCCGAATGCCTTCCCCAGCTCTGCCTTGCTTAAGGAATCAATGGACCCGCCGATCAGTCCATTCCATTACCCAGTGAGAGAGCCTAGGAGGCCATCTCCTCCTCTCTCCCTCACTTCAGGTTAGGTTTGGGCAAACAGGAGGCAGCATACTCTAGAAAATAATAAGAGGCGAGGCCTCCTGGAAAAGAGGACGTAGGCCTTTCTGGGTTTATATTTCATTTTCACCCATGCCTACGATGGGGACGTGGGTAAATGGCCCCACACTGCATCCCCATTTCCTCACCTATAACCCAGAGATCAGCACAGCTCCTTCCTTGCACCTCCGTTCTGTGCTGTGAAGTGAAGCCTCAGGAACATATGCAGAGTCTAACCAGCTCAGGCACTCTGCTGAGGGTGAATCCACAGGAGCATGCGCTGAGTCTAACCAGCTCAGGCACTCTGCTGAGCCCTAGGTGTGGGAATGAAGGTGGGAAGCTCCAACATTAGCCTCCGCCCTTAGCCCACCCGCTGGGCCGGTTGTCTCTGGTGTGCTGGCATCCCCTCCCCACAGTCCCTAGCCCATCTGTGTCAGCGAGTATGCTGTGTGGTTGGCATTACCCTTCGCCAGTGGAAGCTCCCAGACAGGCAAGGCCTCATCGGCTCTCCTCCGACAACTCTCCCACGATCCACTTAGGTACTTAGAACATAGTTTACTGCCTCTTCCTTGGTTCCCTGTTCTCAATGAAATGAGAGGTCCCTTTGCTTCCAGAGAGCCCTGGGCCCAGGATAAGCGATGGAGCCTATGACAGATCCTGAGTCATGTGAGACAGAGTCAGTCCCCTTGCTCTGCCTCCTGATGCCGGCCAAACTCCGCATGTGCAAAGCTGAGCAGTTCCTGCATCTGCCCTTGTGGGGTCTCTCCTCTGAAGAATGTGTGAGCAGAGCAGAGGGGCTGGAGCTGAGAGATTGCCTTCACAGGCCCCATGTCCCTAATCTCACAGGCATATCTCACCCAAACCGCATAAC
>CABHPP010123424.1:0-39932 GCA_902168425.1 Peromyscus attwateri | reverse complement strand
GTGTGTGTGTGTGTGTGTGTGTGTGTGTGTGTGCATGTGTGTGTTTAGGCAAAGACTGATGCCGATAGCTTTTCTCAGTTGCTCTCCTGTTTATTCATTGAGACAAAGTTTCTCACACGAATCCAGAACTCATTGATACAGCTAGCCTGGCTACCTAGCTTGTTCTAGGGGTCTACTCTTCCTGGCCATCTAAGTGCTACAATTACAGGCAGGCTGTCATGTCCACTCAGCATTTTCATGCATTCTGGAGTTCCACATTCTGGTCTTCAAGCCTGTATAGTAAGTACTTGAACCACTGAGCAATCTCCCTAGCCCTCTACCCATTTATTTTATATCATGTAAGTAGTAACCCTGGTTGTTTTTCCAAACTCCTGGTTTACATTGTCAGTGCAGGGATATCTTATATTTTTAACATATCCTAGAGTGAATTGGAGAGCCGACAGTAATGTCTACAGAGAATAAACCACGATATCCATTATTTCTATGCAAGCAAGTTGTCCTACACACTGTGGGCAGTGTTTCCCTGAAAACCGCATGTAATCGATGCAAAATTAAATTCTAAATACCCATCAAAAGTAGAGAAAGCTTTCCAGTGGATGCAATTCTCTCGATATCAGAGGAAATGGGCATCAAATTTGGTATTCAGAAAGTATAACTTAGTGCTTTTAACAGCAGGCATAGTAATTAGTTGAGCAATTAAGAGGCCATAAATTATAACTTTAACTCAGATAGCCATCCTCTCTAACACCTTGGGAAAGTCCATTTACCATTACTTCCTCTGTTCCCTCCACCCCCCTTATTTTTGCAACTATAAAGTAAATCTAAAATCAGAATTCTCCACAAACTTGCCAACAAACTAAAGACAGACAGACTTAGGTTATTTGGGTTAAATCTTCTGCTTTTTAGGCCTATTAATTTCATATGATAAAATGTCATGTTTTCGAAGTTTTAAGTGCACTGTGAGTGTTGACACTGTTTCACAGAATTTTACATGAAAATCATTACACAGAGCTTTGCTTGTATTCTATGTACATCTTACCCTTGGGGATGGCACACTAGCTAATGTCAGTTGCACAGGTGAACATATTTACCAGAAGCAGCTTGGTTGCATCTTAAGTTCCAAGGTCAACTGTGAAGATGGTAAAGTAAGGTACTATAATCTCATTAATCCCATTAGTACCTGCAGGTCTTGATTGAGGAATCTGTCACCTGGCCTCCTCTCTGTGGACCCATTTCAGATTTGAGCTGAGCTTTAACATTATTTCCCTTTCTAAAATGAGTCTCTTAAAAAGGCTGGCTTGTATTTTTTTTAAAAATCCTGTCTTGTTGCCTCTTCCTTCCCCACACCTAGTTACTACCCAAACCATCAATCAACCCTTTTATCCATTTTTATAGTTCTGCATTTGTTATCCCAAAGGGATATTATTCCTTCAATATTTACTGCTGAGACACATTTATTCATCTTATCTTTTGGGGGAAAAATCACATATCTGTTCCTTATATATATCACTTTCTACTCTGCTCTTCCCGTAGGACCTTGATGGCACCCAAGTTCAGAATACTTGAGTGATAGCACATTTTAAAGTGGTGACACCCAGGTGGCAAATAAAAGTGGTTCCTGATGGGGAACCAGGAGGCAGAAGGCTGCAAGTATCACTGTCTCAGAATGCCATGTGCTAAAGCAAGAGCTAGGCTGACTCTTCCTATATTGCTAAGAAATCCTTTATTCACGACTTTCACAGTAGGAACTAAGACCATTGAAGCAGGGAGCGACAGAGAGAGAGAGAGAGAGAGAGAGAGAGAGAGAGAGAGAGAGAGAGAGAGAGAGAGACTGAGTTTAACTAGAAAGACAATATCAAGTGGAAACTTTAGCCATGGAAGCTGGGAGGAAGGGAGTGATTAGGGGTTGGAAAATCAGTAAGAAGAGGATATTGAATGGAGAGAAATTCTTACTATACCAACCAAATAGGATTCCTGCTGAAGGCAGGCGGAATGACCTAATATTTGGCTTAAGATGATTGGGTTAGGAATTTAGTGAATGAAGGAAATGAGACAAGGAAGTTTGGGGGTTCCCTGTAGTTGACTTAGTAGGTTTCTTTCTAAAATTGTGTTTTGTAGACCCATCAAGTGTGGAGACCAAAGCCAAGACTTGAGACAGAAAGACTTGCAGGAGCTTGACCATAGTTTTCTCAGGAGAGACAGCATTGTCAGAATACCACAAGGGGCTTGTGTGAAAGTGAAGAAAACAGGCTGTCTTTTGTGCTTCCAAACAGCTCTCCATACAATTCTGCTTCTGATCTGGGTCTGGGGTCTGTGAAAAACTTGCCTTTAGATGTTTGTCCAATTCTCTGGAAATCTGAACCGCTTTCAGTCCATGTCATTGTGCCCTAATTCATTGGTTTGCCATCCAGATTATACAGCAGGAACATCTGGAACACATGGAGAATTTTTTAAGGCATATATGAGAGCGCTTGGGAGGCTGAGGCAGGAGGGCCTGATCTCTACAGAGCATCCCAAGCCAAGGTCTACACAGCAAGACCACATCCAAACATTAAATAGAAAGTGAAAACCATGGTTGGTTGATACCTCTGGCCAGCACCAACTCATTGCAGGAGTCTTTGGTATGAACTTCGAATGCTGGCAGTTTTCTATTTCCTGAGATTAGATCTTACATAACCTAGGCTGGCCTCCAGCCCGCTATGTCCCTGGGGTGTACCCTGCTACCTACCCTGAACTCCTGATCTACCTCCTCAGGGCTGGGATGACAGGCCTCTGTCTGCCACCACACCTGGCTAGTGTTGGCAATTTTAAATTTTCCTGGCTAAACTGAGGTACAGCCAAGGCAGATCCATGGCTCTACCTACAAACTATGTAGTTCAGACAAATTAATCAATGATGCTCTCTCCCTCTTCCAGAAACAAAAACAATTTCTATCCTTACATTTAGCAAATTCTTGATGGTTTCGGCTTTTAACCACACAACCAAGATCCTCTTCGATTTTTCTTGCAGAAAATGTTGTCTGTGCTTTGGCCATTCCTCCTGAGAGCTTCTTCATATTCTTTATCTACATACCTTATAGCAACAAAAGTCTGAGTACTGATAGGGAAAAAAAGTATTTCCTGGTCCCCGCATAACTTCTTTAAATAAATGAGTTTCTGGGGTTCCAATTACAATGTGTACAGCATCCATGTATCAGCTTGCCTCTTATTTGAAAAGATGCTTATGAGTAAGGCTGACCAGGATGCATGAGTCAGGCATGGGGCTAACGGCCTGGGTAATCTGCCATTGCTGGGAAGTGAGACAGAAACTTTGTCTAGAGAACTTGTAATGTGGAAAATTCCTGGTCTACTCTGAGGATGCTGTTAAGCCTGGCTGTGAGAATGTGGCCCTGTACTCATAAAAGCAGCGCTAATAGCTTTCCTTTTATTCTTGTCAATACTTAACACCACGAGCAAGCCACCTTCTCGGGGAATCCTAAAGCTTTTCACAGATCCTTCCCTCTCCCCCTTTCACTGTAAAAGTTTTGAAACAAATTATTATTAATAAATTATATTTCAGTATCAACTTTCTTCTCCCAGAGCTCCTAGGAAGCAATAAAAACAGAAATAAAATTATTCTTCTACCTCTTTATTCTGCCTAGAGTCTGAAGCAATTACTGTTAATTCCAAGAATTTCAGAAGTATTTTGGAAGAAGTACTATAGAGGTCTCTAATCTTAGAGAAAGATGGCAGCCCATCAGGATAGCATACATGTACATTAAAGGACTTTACTTTAGATAGGTATGGAATCTATTTGGGGAGGAGAAAGCAAAATATTATATGTAACATAATAGGGGAGAAGATTTTGTAGATACCAAGTCATATCTTAACTAAAAAGTTCAGTACCTTGACCTAGGTAGCCACTTCATTTTTCAATCTGTTGTATTTTCCTAAGACTAGTTTGGAATCTGACTCAATGGAAATAAACAGCTGAAAGTTTTGGGTGAAGACTGAATAGTTGTGGAGAACATGCCTAGGGTTGGTACCTTTGACAAATTTAAAGAAAAATTGATTGTCAATGTGTGTGAAATGGCTTTTCCTTTCCCTCCAGAACTTTGTCTACATTAAATATGCCCTGTTTTCCTTTGCTTGTACTTCAACATCAGAAACTGTCATGTCAGCATTACTTAGATTATAAACAAGAATCATAGTCTGAGGTCAGGCACCTTGCACAGGCCTTTTAGAAGTGACTTGTCACTCAGAGATTATCCAGAGTTGAGGCATTTCCCTGATTCAGGTCACTCTGGGGATTAGGCTCACGGTCATGAAGCCTCTGAGGCCTCTTGTCAGACCTGATACCTTTTACAAATCGATACTTAAGACCACAGCTTTGGAAGGACCATCGCTTGCCTGAGACCAACAGATGATGTGAGACTGCTTGTTTTCAGAACATCCTTCACACTGACATGGCTCTGGAAATGAGCAGGGCAATGACGAAGTGGTTAATCATTTGCTCTCTCTCCTCATGCGTATCTGAATGTATCATTAATCACCAGTGTCAGTAGGTGTGTTTGCATTTTTTCTTTTTTTTTTAAACCTTTTGGACTGGTGGGTTACAAGAAAAGAAAATATAAATGGTGAATAATGATTAACAGAAGATGTGTGGAGAAATATCAGTGTTGTTGGCTTATTGTTTTGTGCCTAACTTTTGCCAGGATTCATTGCCACAGAAGAGCATTTGAATGACTTCATGTTGACAGTGTGAGAAGCAGCTCAATCCTTCAGAAATACTCATAAAATGCTTTGAAGCCAGTCAAATGCTCAGTGTGCATGTAATGTTAAGTAGAAGCTCTCTATCAGCCTTGATGTGTATGCTTGTGTTCAGACGTGGAAGAGCACATCCAATCAGCTGAAGAATATTTTGTGTGTGTGTGTGTGTGTGTGAGCATCACAGGGACTCAGCTAAGTTTCTCCCTAACTGTTAGTTTCCACACAGTTTTAAAAAATTATGTAGATGCCATTTCTATGTCTAACCCCTTTAAGTCTTTTTCGTGTTTAAATTGCTCTCAGTTACATTTTAGGAAGTATGGCTTACTCAACCCAAAAGGGAGAATCCTCCATGTACTTTTTGGCATCAGATCAGATTTCTTCTGATCCCAGTACCAAATCTTACCCTCCCAAGGTCACAGTGGACAGAACTACCCAGTCATCTTTTTTTCCCCCCAGCAAATCCAGAGTTTGTCCCCTTCTATGAATAAGTCACTATTTTTGACAGTCCCCTGCCCCTCCCAAAAGGACAATTCTTTACTACTAGGTGCTAGTCTGTCTTTGATTAATTATCCAGTTGTATCTCCAGCACTCAGCATTAGTCCAATCAGTAGGAACAGTACAGGAAACACTCTACATCAATCAGGTCTCACTTTCTTTAGCAAACTAACGTGCAAGTGTGTGCGTGTGCATGTGCGAGTGCATGTACGTGTGTGCGCGAGTGCGCATGCGTGCATGCACGTAATCCTTGAGCATCTTAGACAAGAGTCCTTGGCATGCTTTCTACTGTCTTTGAGTCATGTGTCTTCTCTTTGAACTTCCATTGTCGTTCTTATGTCTGTATTTTCAAGGTACCAAATTTCTTCCTGTGTTCTAACTTGACAGAGTCATACTATCTTAGACAATATCCTCAAGGACATCTACAACATGTTTTTTGTGGGTAGAGAAAGCTGAATGTAAAACACTTGTATTTCATGACCTGCAGTGCTATTTCAGACATTGGGCCCATGATCCATCTTTAAAACCTTGTCTGGTAGCTGGGCGGTGGTGGCGCATGCCTTTAATCCCAACACTCGGGAGGCAGAGGCAGGTGGATCTCTGTGAGTTCGAGGCCAGCCTGGGCTACCAAGTGAGTTCCAGGAAAGGCGCAAAGCTACACAGAGAAACCCTGTCTCGAAAAACCAAAAAAAAAAAAAAAACCTTGTCTGGTATGTAAAGGACACCATATAGTGAGTGGCTGGGACTTGAGTTAATGTTTAATTGTCAATTTAACCTCACATCTTATCAGGTGACAACTGTTTGCTGGTCAAACAGAATATTTTCACTGTATTTAGTATAAAATTCAAATTTCTTGTCAGTTTAAAAATAATTTGTAGTGTAAGTAATTTTACTCTTGTCTTTGCAAGAGAGAAAATAAAAAAAATAGCATGATAATATTAAGTGATATTGTTGCTGTATGGGAGTAACATAATGGAGCTTCTTTCTTCTTCTCCTCCTCCTCCTTCTTTCCTCCCTCCAAGCTCAGATTAAGAAGAGCAATGGCTCAGTGTTTCAGATAAAGAACTGTTCTTACAGAGATCATATTTACCACCCACACTTGTCCTAGCTGGTAACAACTGTCTGCAATTCTAGCTCTAATCTTACAGTCTGGGCATCAGGGACACCTGCACTCATGTGCATATAAACATGCACAGACATAAGTAGAATTAAAAATGAAAGATAAATCTTAAAAAAATCAAGGATTTAGATATCTGAATACTATATTTTAGGTATTTGAACTTCAACCTTTTTTAGTACATTTAATATTGACAGACAATGGGATGAGATTTTTCTTCTTCATTATCTATGTTCATTTTTTAATTATTTCTTTTATCTTTGAGATTATATTATGATCACAATACTAAACATAAAATCATTATAAAGATAAACTAATTTGTGAACCAATTACTTTTTTTTATCAACTATGTCTTTGGTGAAAACTTCTGGTTGAAATGCATTTAGAGTTCTATGTTTTTTTCTCCTATGTTTTATTCTATAATAGTCAATTGTCAAAAATGAAATAAAAACCCAATATGAGCACATATGACTATATTGTTCTGTATTTCTTCAGGGTCTCATTTAACATATCATATTATTTAATGTATTTTATTTAAAGTTGCATTCATTTTGACGCAGACAAATAGGAATTTGAGATACTTAAAATATTGACTGCTCAATTTTGTCTATTATTGGTATGAGAAATTGTGACAATATCATTCAGTAGTCAGCGTGAAAGTGGGCCCAATTGGATATCAGTGAGACCTTCTCATTTGATTTCTCTAGCTTTATATTTTGACACTTCTTCTCAATGTCCAGACTTAAATTTTGTCTTCTCCATCTGGGCCCTACTAGGTCCGAGCCTTCTAACCAACAGAATAATCAAAGCCAAGGGCCTTCCATACTGTGCGGAGCCAATGGGGCTTCAGGAAGAATCCCTCCTCTTCTCCCTAACTAGTGTTACCAGTCTTAATTGTATTGGTTTTATGGTTCACTTTATATTTGATTGGCAAATTTATTTGTATAATTCTCTAACAACTGTAAGCCTAAAGATTTGTAGGGCTTTACATTTGCATATGTTTAAATAACATCATAATAAAAAGAACTTAACATTGAGGAAAAAAAAAAAGAACAAAATCAGAAAACCAATTAAATCAACCACCAAAACTTCATCTCAGAGTCAATTTCTCATCTAATACTTCCTTTTGAAAAAACTTAACCCTCAGTTTGGAAATCCTCAGAAAACTGGCCCCAAGCAGTAACGTTCCACCGGTTTTTGTATTTCTTTGTTCCTCCATCACCTCTAATCGGGCCTTTTCTTTATCTTTAGCAGAACTGATTGTGTTTAAGAGCACCTTCACTGGTTTCCCAGTTCTTATCGGTACATTCCTTTCTGTGTGCTTTCCCACATGGTCCACTGACTCTGTTGACCACTCTCCTTGAAATGCTCCTGTCCCGCACTTCTGAAACAGCCGTGTGGCTTTCCCACTTAGCCTCTGGACTACACTGTCCTTTGCAGGCTCCTTTCCCTCTATGTGGCCACTGAGGACTAGAATTCTATGACACTCCAGCCTTTGTTCCTCTAGTTTCTGTATATCCTTCTAGGGTTATCTCATCCACATCCATGGTTTAAGTAACCAGCTGTATAACATGGACTCTGAAGCTGGTATTTTTGTCTTAGGTTTCACTTAGCTCCAATTTTGTACATCCATATTGTGCTTAGTTAAAAAGTTTCATTTTAGATGTTTTAAATATGACTGGAACTCAGCATGTCTAAAACTGTACCCATGGCCTTCTGTCCCAAACTTGGTGCTTCTAAGTTTTCTTATTGCAATAAGCATACCTTTGCCTACCCCTCACTCAGCCTAATCCCGGGCTCTACTTGAGCTACACTATCTTGCTTATCTTTCTTTGAATAAGCCAGGACAGCCATTGTTATGTGACCTCTGCAGTTGTTTGTCCTTCTGCCTAGTATGTCTTCTCTGTGTCTGCTGTAGATAAGAGCCATGTTACCATCCTAATTAGGGCAGCTTGACTACTCTGATGTTTCCTCATAGAAGTTAGTGGGGTAGGTCATCAGACTGTCATCTGAGACCTGATAACCACTCCCTCCTTCACCCCTCTTCCAGCTGAATGATTCTGCCTTGTTGTACTTGATCTTACAGTCTTAGATGGTGGTAGAGTGTGGAAGGTTAACTGAAGAGGGCACACTCCATCTGCACATCTCTGCAGAATCACCCTCCATGGTGGAAAATGACATTTATGATGCAGCTGTTTGGGGGGTCATGGAAGCTCCTGTGAATAACCTCTTATCCATGCTCCTATAGCAAGTCCAATGAAGTCATTGGTTCACCAGGTTGAACTTGGGTAGAATGATGATTTTAGTCTCTCATTGGTTCCCTATATGGGGTGAGTAGGCATTTCTTTGTGTCTCCCGAGGAAGAGTTCCTCTTTCCAGTTTTCAATAGAGTGTGTGTAATAAACATACACAATGGCATGACACAGAACAATATTGACTCAATGCAGGAAGAATGCTTTGAATTCTCCTCTGAAAGGTGGCACTAATAGAAGTCAGATGAAAAGGTATGGTAACAGCAAGGATTTTCAGTAAGACTGTAGTTTTGTTGGAACAATAAAATTTATACAGGTTTTTGTTTGGGGTTTCCTGCATCATCCACTGCAGTGATTTATTCTTGATGCAATACTGCATATATATATATATATATATATATATATATATATATATATATATTTTCATTCTTGTTTATCTCTTCTTTCAAGCATTGCTTCCTCACAGAAACTTCTCCACATCTCTCTCAAAGAGTAGCTCAACTATCTGTTATTCTCGGACACGTTATTTCTATTCTATCTTATTCTTGTAAATATCTATTTTGCGATTGTTTGTATATGATTGTAGTCTCTGAAAACTAGAACCTAAACTCCTCAGAAGTTACCTTATTTGTGTTGATGGTAATTGCTGACAATGGTGTCGGCTCCATCCTACCAATGCAAGTTTGCTTATTAGTTTCCAAATCCATTCACTTCTCTCTATTCCCACAGCATTACCCTTGTCTCAGCTACCCTCATCTGCTCACAATAGCTCTCTAACTGCATCCATTTAGTTACCCTCCAATGCACATATTTTCCACTCTGCAACTAGAGTAGTGCTTTTATGGAAGCAAATCTGATAATGGTTCTTTATTCCTTAAAAAACATTCAAGCATTTCCCATTGTTCTCGAGATAATGACCAGAATCTTTAAGGTGAGCTATAAAACCATGCATAATCCTCCCCATCTCTTCATGCTTCGTCCCTTGCTTCCCTTGGCTAACTACTTTGATATCCTAAAAGTTTTCAAACATACCATTTCCTTCTCACCTTGGAATCTTCCACATGTTCCTTTGGCTGGTGTGGTACTTCAGTGATACTCATTCCTTGCTCTAGAATTTATATGGCTAATTTCTGCACACTTTACAAATTGCAGTCCGAAACTCATTTATTAAATGTCTGACACTGAGTTGTGTGTTAGCGTGAATGATGATGTACTTGATAGTCTAGGACTATGCTCTGGTACATACTATCCCAGTTCCCAAGTAAGGAGCCAAGTTGACTTTTACTTATAATGCTTTTAAAATTTGTCAACATACACATCTATCTATTTATGGGATTTTTTTCTGAATCCCCTCCACTAAACAGTAAACTTCATGTTGTGCATAAGGATTTGTGGACCAGATAAATATATGACATCAAACCCCAAGCACTTCTTACATGCTGACTATTGCGTGTATTAAAATTAATTTTGACTTAAAGAATTTATATAATATTTATATATCTGTTAAGCATTTCCAATGATAATAATTATCTTCCTAAAATCTGAAGCACAAGTTTTTATATACTCAACTTAAGCTTTATACTCTGAAACTTTTTCTGCAATGATCTGAGTCTTATCTTTGTGCATATCTCCAGTTACATTGAATAGGACTCTTGCTTGTAATTTTTGTTTACACCACCCTCTGATGAAATTGCAATGTTGGTCAAATATAATCCTGATTGAATGGGCTCAGTGGCTTTTGCCATAAGCATTTAAGTTAATCTGTTGGCATAAAGAGAGCACATTTCTTTCTATTTGGCAAGAAATTAACTCATTTCAGCCATGGAAACTGCAATTTTCAGAATGGTATCCTAGTAACTGGAGAAAGCCAATGCAGGTTTCCAGTGCCTTTCTCAAGCCAGCAGGACAATTTATACACTGAGAATCTGGCTAGGTATATGTCAAGAGAAACCAACACATGATATAAAACATGATTGATTCAACTCAATTGTGGTTTGAATTCTGCTCTGTGAAAAGTTGGCATTAGTGGAGGTCAGAATGAAAGGTAGGACAACAACCAGGATTTTCAATAAGTTTGCAGCCTTGTTGCAGCAATAAAATTTACACACATTTTGATTGGGTCTTCCTGCCATCATCCAGTCGACTGATTTATTCTTGTCTTGTACCATCAAGTGATTCCCTGTCCCAAATCTCCCATCTGTAAGAACTCCATCTTCCCTGGGTCATGCAATTTTCAAACCTTGGATTTCTATCTCGCTGTTTTGTTGCTGTTGTGTATAGAAAGTCTAGCCAGTCATCAAGGTGCCTCTCCATCCTTACAATCCATTTCTTTTTAGCCCTGTCATTTATGTCCCTGAACCGCCTTCATCTTCTTACTCATTGAAGGCATAGGAGTGATTTCATGGAGCTGAGCCAGTGGGAAGTCATTTAGGATGATAAGGAAAAAAATGGGAATTTGGGGGCTCTGTAAGCAAATAGATGTCTTTGGATTATGGCAACATTGTTCATTTCCAAGTGTTTGTGCCCTTCTAATGAAAAGAATTCACTAATTCCTGTTTAAGTTGGAAATGCCTAATGGTTGCAATTTTTTCCTAACTATGCTAAAACCCATCCTTCAATTTGATTGCACCGTTTCTTCCACTTAGTTCATTATCTGGGGAGACCCTAGACTCTAGTGTCTAGAACCTCTTGAGATCTGGAAATCAGTGGGTATGTCCATCTTCCCTACATTTATCCCTTACATAACTGGTGTTCATAACCCCTAAAAGGAATATTTATACATAGACAGAACGCAGTTCTACAGAGTTGAATTTAAGATATTTTTTAAAAAGAACTTTTGTTCTCTCATAAATGGATTTAGTTTTACCCAAGAGATTTCTAAATTCAGATTAATACGATATTGTAGGGAGTGTAGATTTCAACATACCTTCCTCTAAATGTGACAAAGCATTCTTTCTGGACGGAAAGATCACTCTAACTAGGAACCTAAACCCAATAGACTGTATAAATTATAGGCATCTCTGGAAATAATTAGTTGCTATGTTTCCATTTTAGTTACCACAAAGCTAATTAAAACAATGTTTCACAGTTAGGAGATCTTTAACAGACTTAGAATTAGAGGAGCTGGATGGGTTCTTGCATTGAGGTAAACCTAAAAGAGAAAACTTACTGTTATCTCCAACACAAAATTCTCTTAAGATTTTCTGGCTCAGAATATACTTGCAGTAGTAAATCAGACTTTGAATAACTGTTTAGCATAGTAGAGACCCTGCTGAAAATTAGGTCACTTTATGCATCATAACTTTAAGAAAATCAATATAATATTTCTGTATATTTCCTCTAAGTGAAAATGTAGCTCATCTCCTAAAAGAGACATCAAAGAACTCCAAAACAATTTCTTTTGTCTCCTGCATGCTCTCAGGAATTAAGGATGATATCTCTTTTCCTTCAGCATTTGATAAAATCTTCAAGTAACTGCTAAGAATAGACATGATAAGAACTAGTTAAAACAGAGTATTAAATTGATAAAACCCACCTAACTATTCTATTCACCACCTGCCTTGGAATTAGCTGTTAATGTGATTATTTTAATCCAGAGGCAAGAAGAAGAGAATATAGGAACAGAACATGCAATTCTCTGCCATTGTAATAAAGATTAATACTACTTATGGGAGAGGAGGCTGAAAGCTTTCATTTTCTCCTATCAGACCCTGTTACAGTAGCCATCTACATACACTTACATGGAATAACACAGGAAGCATCTGGTCACATTTCCTGTAACTACATTGTGGATTTATCTTCACCAAGCCTCCTAAGATACAGTATTTCCTTAAGCTCTTTATACAACTTTGGGCCATACATGTCTATGCCATTTATTTTAGTACCTACACTTTTGGATATGTTAAAGTGCTTTCATTCTTTCTTCCATGTGTGGTACCATTTTTATTCAAGTTTTACTAGTGTTGTGCTGATTGTCAAGTGCAGTGGGTGTGTTCATGCCAATCTATTACTGGAAATGAGGCTGCGGCACTGTGTTTTGCTATTTGTCTGCATGCTTCTATAATGAATCTTCCTATGGTCTCATCTTGTCATTCATTCTTCAAGTACTGTGTCTTTCACGCTGTCACACCCTGTGGAAGTTTTACTTTATATCTATTCCCCCCCCTTCTCCCTCTTGGCAATGAAACCTATTTCCAAACAATGTAGATGAATGCAGTCACTTCTCTACCCTCTTGAAACCAGTTCTGGATGATGAAATGGACTGAGGTCTAGAGGATGGGGCCTATGCTGTAGCTTAGTGGAGTACTTGCCTAGCATGTGGGAGGCCTCAGTCCCAGCACCACACAAAGAAGTCTGGACCAGAAGCTTGCTGGGAAAGCATGCCCTTAATAGGTATGCCCATTGAATGCCTGAAGGTGGACACACAATGATCATGACAGAAGGCTCTAAGGTGGGTACAGAGGAAGGAGGATGCTGGACAGAGCCTCTGTTCTTTATTTTTCTCTTGATCTTGTTTCCTATGGATTCTCATTATGTCATAAAAAGGAACTTGTTTGCCTCAGCTACAATTTTTCCCATCATCCTCATCACTTCAAAGCTTTGTTGTTGTTTACTGACAGTGTTTTAACCATTAGTTAATGTCCCTCACTACAGACATAAATTACTGTGTTGTAACTATAAATTAACACTAAACATACCAAAAAACAAAAAGAAGAGTTAGTGAAAATTCTTTAAATGCAAAGTTGGTTCGTCATTATAGACACAAGCCACCTGGTTCAAGTCAGGACAAAGGAGGAACTTGTTATTTGATGCCCTTTACACACACACACACACACACACACACACACACACACACACACACACAAAGCCGCAGAACCTATGGGAGGTCAGTTTCTGAGATAACGAATTTGAAAAGACACCGTCAGTGTGACCAACACTCAACAGATTTGAGTTCTCTGGTGGTACAGATATGCAGATGGAGAGACTGGCCAGAGATGGGTGGTGTGGAGAGACTGACCAGAGATGGGTGGTGTGGAGAGACTGGCTAGAGATAGGTGGTGTGAAGAGACTGACCAGAGATGGGTGGTGTGAAGAGACTGGCTAGAGATAGGTGGTGTGAAGAGACTGACCAGAGATGGGTGGTGTGAAGAGACTGGTACAGATGGGTGGTACTGTGACTTAAGCAAGCAACCAGAAAGAGAAGGAAGTGCTGTATGAAGTCCACTTCTTTTCTAATTGTTTTCTGCTTTTCTTCTCTCCTCCTGCCATTTCCTTCACAACATTCCCTCACATCATGATGGCCAAGCTAGGTTTAGTTTAAATTTAAAATGAAAGCCTGCCCATATCCATGTGCTACCTACCAGTCCTCCAGAGGTAAAATTCCAAGTGAGATTAACTGGTTCCTCTAGTGTCTGCTTTGCTGCACTCTTGCTTGGTGTCTTGCCCCCTTGCTCTTTATCTGATGGGAACACTTGCATTTCTATTTGGCTCCTGCTCCTTCAGCCTTCCTACATACCCTTGCTCAGGGAGTCTTTGCCTCTACTCCCCAGCATTTCCTTAGTGCTCTAGGTGACTCTACTTAGTGCTGAGAACAAGCTCAGAGGCTTTAGCCACTTACTAAGTTGGTTGTATACACTTGTGTAAATTACCAACAGCTTGTCTTCCTTAATTGAAAGCCAGAGATCATGAATGGTGGTGCATTCTAGCACTTAGGAAGCAGAGCCAGAAAGATTAGGTCATCCTCAGCTACAAAGTGAGTTTGAGGCCATCTTGGGCTACATGAGACCCACATGGATGAAATGGAGGAAGACTGGGTTGAGGGGGTGGGGACAGAGGGGGAGTGGGAGGAAGGACTAGGAGGAGAGGAGGGAGGGGAATATAAAAAAAAAAAGATTCAGAAAAAGGAAAAAATGAAGGTAATTCCTGAGCTGTGCTCATGGAGTTCTGCGAGGTTGAATTGAGTCAGTACATGCATTTAGCACACAATAAACAACCCAGATATGCATCTGCCTATTCTTAGGATATACATGTGATACATATCACTTCTGTTATTATTAAAAGAATTTCTCCATCCTTCTTTAATAAGTGCAACTAAGGTATTTCTTTACTGGGTTCCTATGCCATGACAAAACTGTTATTTTTTTGAACTTGCTGTTTACAGTAGAATGGAGTGCCATGGAGGCAGAACATTTGGGGCTGAGCTTGGGTTTTGTTACTCACTGGATGGATTTGTGTAAGTTGACAATCTCCCCATGTCTTCTTTTCCACCTCAGTAAAATGGGATAATATAGCATCTATTTCCCGGGATTATTATAAAATAGAATGGAGTTTATATATAAAGCTCTCAAGCTAGCGCCTGAAATACTGTAAGTGCTATAGAGGTATCCGCTATGCTAATTACATTTTCACATAGTTTCATTAAGGCAACAGAGGCTTCCTGAAGGCAGAGGTTGCGACATTAATGTTTTTAAATTTCCAGCACTTAATGTTAGGTAGCTAGTTAGATGTTAGCAGGATTTGAGGACACTAGGGCTCTTCTCTCAATTAGCAGCTTACAGAACTAAGACCTGAAACAGTAAGACTCTAATTACTGGACAGAGGTATCAGATCCAAGTCATGTCTTTGGCCCTGGGAGGAAGCATAGCATCCTGAGCTGTCCAGAAGGCCAAGGACTGGTAACTCTCTAAGCCTGCTTCCTACAGCCCTAGCCTGTGTGGGAATACTATATAACAGGGAGCTTTCTGATAAGAAGAAAGGTCATTGTCCCCTCTTGGAGGAGCCAGTCCTAACAGGCCTACCAATCACCAGGATAGAAAACACCCTTCAGGAAATCTGTCTGTCCCCAACACTTAGAAATAATTTGCGTGTCTAAAAGTAGAAATAATTTGTGTGTCCAAAAGTATATGGACACAATAGTCTCTCTCGTCACTGTTACCTCGTGAATATGTTCTGCTTTGCAGTGGACTCCTGGCCACAGTCTCTCTCTCTCTCATCCTTTGAGGGTATCCCACTTTGCTCTGTGATATACTCAACCTGTCTTCTACACTGTCCTCTGTGTGTCTCATCTGAATTCTTTTGATGGAGATCACAGGGACTGGTCAGGCAGCCAAGTGGGGGCCAGACAGAGATCCCAGGGATACTTGCTGCAGATGTCACCACCACAGTTGACATTCAACAAATCTTTCCTGAATGACAGATGATTTTTTTTCTTCTGGTTCCATTAAAGAATAAGTTTAAAAGTCAAAGCTGATGAGGTTTTTTTCCTTAATCACTCCTAAATATACTGCCCAGAAAGAATCAGAACGTTGGGATGCAATAGTTTTACCAGTCTTCCAGGACTTCTTTGTTCCTGTCAGATTTGATAAGGACCACAAACAAAACTTAGAGAAAATGCTCAACTGCTGACACTTGGAATGGCCTGTTAGAAATTCCGATGTTCCAGGTATTATCAGTCCCAGGGTTCTTGGCTGTCGTAAGTAGGTTTATTTTTTAGGGCAACCGAGGCCATGGAAAGTTTAATTCTGAATGACAGACTGCAGTGAGCCTCTGCCTTGTGTGTTTCTGTACTCTGCAGTGTAATGGGTGAAGCATTTGTTGAGCTTTTTTCTATTTGTTGTGTGCATGTAAGTGTGTAAGTGATGTGTGTGTGTGTGTGTGTGTGTGTGTGTGTGTGTGATGTATGTGCAGGTCTATGTGGGTGTGTGAGCAGAGTGCAGAGTTGAACATCAGGTGTCCTCTATTACTGTCCATTTTATTCATCTGAGACAGGACCCAGAGCTAGACTGGCAACCAGAAAGTCCCAGCGACCCTTCTATCTCCACCCTGCAGATTACTGGGGTTACAAACATGCCCACAAGTAAGTCTGGTCTTGGATGTGGGTGCTGGGATCTGAACTCAGGCCTGTATGCCTGTACAGCATACGCTCTTATCCACTGAGCCATCTTTCCAGCTCTACTTTGTCTATAAGCTGCTAGGTAATAGACTCCATGGGTTCTTCTTAGGATCACATACCTAATGCATGCCAACTGCTCATGTTGGTCTTGTGTAAACAATCTCACCAGTTAGTTGAAGGATTTTATCAAGCAAGTGTCATGATCGCTTTCATATTTTGGAAAGATCAATCTAGAGTTCACAGGATGGAAATTTGGAAGGGTTGAGAGCAATATGGAAGATCTGTAGCTCAGGGGTACATAGTTCAGGCCAAAAAACAAAACAGAAACAGTTGTCGGGATGGAGAGAAAAGGAGGTATTTGGGGAATGTTGTAATTATCATATGTAACCTTTGTATTGACTAGAGGTGGTGAAGGATATTCAGAGTCCCCATGTATCTAGACTAGATTATTGGATACAGAGTAGAGCTTTTGATTAGTGAAGAAAGAAGAGAAGAAATACATTTTGTTTAGAAACATAATTACCTGTTTGTGAAGGTGAAATAGCTGTGTGTGGCATGATGGATGCAGCTGGCAGGCTGCTGTTACAAAACTCAGGAACCCAGGAGGGAGGTCATGGCTGTAAATATGGATTTAGAAGTCATCATTGCACAAGTACTCATGTGCACCATTCCTGTGGGTGACATGAGAGGCAACGCATTTACAGACAGAATAAGCAGAGAATGAGCTGTAATTTACTACAATGGCAAACTGGTCTGCTTCTTAGGAGATGAGGCAGAGAGTATAGGAGATTCTTGGAAGAATTTCAGAAACTTCAAATGGGAAGTTCACGCTTAAGATCATGGGAAAGTGTCCTTTCTTGGGGACCTTGAAAACCAGTATTGATGATTTATGTTTATATGGATAATTCAGCAAAGCAAGTAAGCAGCAAGCAAATGTAGACATATTCTTAGTGGCTAATAACCGCCACTCACACTTTTTAATCACAGAAAGCTAAATATAAGGCAGTCCTTTGCTATGCTTTTCTGTTTTAATTTAAAATATGTTTGAGACAACTAGCTAGTTTGTGTGACTGGGTTCTTGCATGTGCAAGAGCTCAGACCCAGTTTTCAGGACAGGGAGAATTTCTGAGGAAGGGTCTGCTGGAGAGAAAGAGCTAAAATATAGATCAATTCTGGAACAGGCACTGGTCTATAAACTAAAGTATTTATAAACATTTAAAACCAGTCTGAAGTAATATTATGTTTGTTAAATCTAATGATGACATTTTGGGTTGAATTTCACACACACTGGACTTCATTTTTGAGAAATTGGATTTTCTTGTATTTCACAAAAAATATGTCTGTGTTGATTAAAGGAAAAGATCTTCTTTATCATGAATAGATTGAAAAACACTGTCACTATATGATGTCCCTCTGTTTTCCGTTTGACATACTTAGAGGCAATAAAAGAAAACCAAGTTAAGAAGGAAAATGAAATAATATTTTGTAGCTAGAGTTTTTCTGCCTGGCCCACGGTCAGGATAAATCTCTCTCACCTGCCAGTCCCACAGCCGCTCAGACCCAACCAAGTAAACACAGAGACTTATATTGCTTACAAACTGTATGGCCGTGGCAGGCTTCTTGCTAACTGTTCTTATATCTTAAATTAATCCATTTCCATAAATCTATACCCTGCCACGTGGCTCGTGGCTTACCGGCATCTTTACATGTTGCTTGTCCTGGCGGCGGCTGTGTCTCCTTCCACCTTCCTGCTCTTTTCTCCTCTCTGTTAGTCCCGCCTATACTTCCTGCCTAGCCACTGGCCAATCAGTGTTTTATTTATTGACCAATCAGAGTAATTTGACATACAGACCATCCTACAGCACTTCTCCTTTTCTTTTCTATATTTGGAGTCATGACTAGAAATTATTAAGTGTTATCTTTACACCAAAATATACTGTAACAATTAAGATATAATAATGATGTGAAATGTAAGGTGATAGTTAAGAAAATGTCATAGGAGGTTTAAAAAATTAGGATATGATGACTTTCTAAAAATATAGGTAAGGCAATGGCAAGATTTTACCTTTAATTTCTTAGGGAATTTCAGCTGGGCCTGAGAGTTAAAATGACATTAAACATATGAGCAGAGTGAAAGTAGACAAATTTATCTAGTGTAAGCTTTATGTGACATGGGATATTGGAGCCATCATAAGGACATGAAGGCCCAACACAGTGACAAAATCTAAATGCTTTAGCCTAGGCTGAACAAAGAGTATGGAAAAAGTAAACTCTGTGGGAAGGACAGAGAGAGCTAAGGGCAATTTTAACAAGATCTGTTTGCTCGGAATTCTCCAGGTCCCTATTTCCCCTTCCTGAATGTCACTCTCCTCTGGGTAGACTTATGTCCTGTTTTCAAGTGGAAAAGGAAGAGTCAGGGTGCTCCTTGGTACATATGCTGTGATCTCTCTCTCTCTCTCTCTCTCTCTCTCTCTCTCTCTCTCTCTCTCTCCCTCATTCCTTCTATCCCCTTTCTCCCTGCCCCTGCTCTGTGTGTGTGTTCATAAATGAATTCTGATGTCAAACTGGCATAACATGGGATAGAATATCCTGCCATCTTTTAGTATCATAAGGTAACATGGACCAACACAGATGTGCAAAGGACAAAGATATGTCATTTGGCCACTTACAAGCAATTGGCTCCATTTGTACTCCCAATGACAGGCTTGATCTCTGGCTGACAGCTCCTTCACACTGAGGGCTCTTTGGGTGCCTGTGAATCCTAACACGCATATTGCCACAAGGGAGGAGGTGTTGCGGTTTTAACCCTAGGCCATTTTCTGTGTCTTCAGTGTGAATTCAAGATCCACTGAGGTCTTAGCTACATTTCTAATGTTGTTAAGGGACACCATGAGTAAGGCAACTTATAAAAAGCACTTAATTGAGGGCTTGCTTACAGTCTCAGAGAGTGAGTCTAGGGGCGTCATGGCAGGGAGCATGGCAGCAGGAATACAGGCATGGTGCTGTAGCCGTAGCTGAGCATTTATATGTGTTGAAACAACTACCACAACGTAGAGAGAGAGCTAACGTGTACTTTTGAAACTTGAAAGCCTGCCCCCAGTAACACACCTCCTCCAACAAGGCCACACCTCCTAATCTTCCCCAAACAGTTTCACCAACTGGGGACCACACTTTCAAACATCTAAGTTGATGGGGACACTTCTCAGTCAGACTTCTAGAGCAGCATTAATAGAATCCCCATGTGCAGCTGACCCCATGGTGACATGTGGTCATGCTCCCATGGGAGCCAACAGAGCATTGGTTAGATATGTAAGGGCTATGTACTCAACTTCCCAAACCCAGGGCATGTTTGCTATTTTGATATTTATGAACTAAGGATGAGTTTTCTTCTAAACATTCAATTTCATTTTCTAGCAGTCAGTGAGTGGAAGAGAGGTATGTTTTGCCTTAAACATGAGCTTTTAGCTCATTTAAAAAATCATTTTAAGGTATTGAGGAGGATTATTATTAGATCCACAGACTGAATAGATATAAAAAGGGTATCAAACTTATACTGGGAATTTCCCCCCTTTGCTTCATTGTATTTTTTTAAGACCTTACCTCATGCTTTTTAGTTTGAAAGTGGTGTTATTTTTTTCCATATAAGCCCTGTTTCTGAATTAAAGTTTCCTCTTACAGTAAATCATGAAGTTGGATCATTTCAGAGAATTCTATTAATGTGGTACAATCAGTTAGCTATTTTGTAAGTTGCTTGCCAGTAAAAACAAAACAAAACAAAACAAAACAAAACAAAACAAAACAAAACCCTCAAAAGTATGCTGACTTTAAATTGAATTAAACTAATGGATTCTCCAACCAGGAATCTACTTCTGCAATTCATTTATTGTTGCAGGGTATATAACATTCTTTTATAATTTATTTATGATGTCAGTTATTTTTCTTGGGAAACTCAGGACACTGTACGTTGTGTGCCTCTGAAATTATTTCTATAGTCACAAAACAGCAGGAGTGCATGGCTATCTCATGGAGGAATTCTTCAGTCATCATGTCATAACTGCTTAATTTAGACAAAGTAATACTGTGTCACAGTGGTGCTTTAGCGAAGATAAATTACACTTTATTATGTTGTTTCGCCTCTGTGTAGTTAGAATTATACACTCTTACAGGTTGGGGAAATTTTACAAATGAGATATCTTTAAAGCTGAATTTGTAGAAAACACTTAACTGAGATTAATGGAGGAAAACAGCATTTACCTATATTTTTATTGTTATTTCTTGTGTAAAGTATTTAACTTTTAGGAAGTTTGGATTATTTTTAGAGAAACTGTCCTGTACCCAAACTGGGGCTTAGAGATTGCAAACAACTTAATTATTCACTAAGAACATACCTGTTGATGGGAATGAAGAAACACATTTTCTAGAAATGAGTTTTTATTTTTTATTGATGAAATTAGGAAAAGTTTTCTCTGCTTGTATTATTCTAAAATGTACAATTAGACCTTCTCTTGGACAAGGTAGTGGTTACAGCCTTTACTTAGTTTGTACTTTGACTAATGCTCTCTGTTTGCACTACTTGGGAAATGTGATGATTGTAAAAAACTTGCATTGGCTTGAATATTGTATTGGTTTCCCTAATAGTGTAGAGCAATGGATAAATTAATTACCCTTAGGGACATACAGGAAGTTGATTAGGGTACCTCAAGTCCTTTGAAATGTTTGCATATTTGTTAGGATTTTGGCCTTGCCATGGAGTTATTTGAATAGTGTTTTCAAGGAGTGAAATATAATAATTTTTTAAATTGAAGATAGTTTTTCTTTGTACTGTATATTCTGATCATATTTTCCTTTCTCTTTCCTCTTCCCAGTTCCTCCCCATGTCCACTAATGTTTGGATCCATCCCTTTTCTGTCTCTTAGTAGAAAAGAATCAGGCATCTAAGGGATAACAATAAAATAAAAATAAGAGATAATAAGATAAAACAAAAACAAATCAGAATAGGACAAAACAAACAAACAAACAAACAAATGGAAAAAATCCTAAGAAAAAGCACAAGAAACAGATATAGACACAGAGACACAATTGTTCTCACACTCAGTAATTCCATAAAACACAAAACCTGTAGGGAAAAAATAAGTAAAATAAAAGTAAAAATTAAAATAAAAATAATAAAAAGGCTCTGACATGACATTATAAGACAAGGAACTCCGAAGATTTGATAGAGTTTGTTTTCTGTTGGCCATCTTCCCTTAAGAGTACTTTGTTTCTCCAGTGGGACTTCCTTGCAGAATAGTTATCAATTGGAGATAACTTATGGGTTAGGGCTGGGGTATGTGTCCCCTTCTCCTTTCAGCTCTGTGACTCCATCTGGTGCAGACCCTGTCCAGGCCCTGTGCAGGCTACCTCAGTCTCTGTGAGTTCATATGTTCCTCAGTCCTGCTGTATTTAGAAGGCCTTGTTTCCTTGATGCTGTCCATCTCACCTGGCTCTTATACTTTCTGCCTCCTCTTTTGCAGGTTCCTGAGCTCTTAGGGGAGATACTTGATCCTGTTTAGGGCAAAGTGTTCCCACGTCTCACTCTGAATATTGTCTGGCTGAGGGTCTCTGTATTTGTTCCCATCTAATCCAGAAGAAAGCTTTTCTCTTGATGGCTGAGCAAGGCAAAGAACTATGGATACAGTAGAATGTCATCAGGAATAGTTTCATTGCTGTGTTCCTTTTGTAGAACAGTTTTCCCCTAGGTTCATATGCTATCTAGTCTCAGATTCTTGGTCACCCAAGCAGTGTTGGGTCTGGAGTGGGCCTTAAATCAAATTTGGTATTGATTGGTTACTCCCACATGCTTTGTGCCACCATTACATTTACATATCTTGCAGGCAGGACACCATTGCAACTGGAAGGATTTGTGACTGGGTTGGTGTTTATGGTTCTCTTTTGGTAGTGTTCAGAATAACCTCCCAGTACCAAGAAAGCTTGTCAGTAGGAGTGAAAGCTGTAGGTCAGCACAAGCTCAACGTCTCCATGTTGAATATGTTATGTAGGAGGTGTCTTCAGCAATAAAGCCTTGCAGTCATTTTGTGGAGAGCAACCTATAGCCTTCGCAACAACCTGAGTTGTTTGACGGCTTCCCATGAGGTTCGTTTGGCCAATATCTCCATAATATATTACCCATCCTTGTACCAAAGCTTCATTTGGTGATGAGAGATGTCCATTTGGGGCTATTTCTCTCCCTTTATTTGACAGTTTCATTTAGATCACCTTCACATGGGTATATAATTTAGGAATCTTTTACAGTATTAGGTTTCCATACAACCTCTCAAATGGACCTAAATTTTAGCTGTCCCTCTCTGTATTTCCTCCCTCACCCTCTTTTCCCTCCCTTCCCCTCTCCATTTGATCCACCTATTGTCCCAGTTACATCCCCTCCCCCATATTTTCATGATTATCTGTTCTATTTCCCCTTCCTTGGGAGATCTGTCCTCTCCCCTAGTCCCTTATACTATGTCTACCTACGAAGTTCTATGAATTGTAGCTAACACCCACATTTAGCAGCTAACATGAACATCTAAATGAACGCATGGCATATTTATCTTTTTAGGTCTGGGTTATCTCTCTCAGGATGATTTTTTTGTTTAGTTCTATCCATTCACCTGCAAATTTCATTTTTCTAAAAGGTAGAGTGATATTTCATTGTGTAAATGTACCACATTTTCTTTACTCATTCATCCATTGACAGACATCTAAGTTGTTTCCAGTTTCTGGCTATTTTGAATACAGCAGCAATGAACATGGTTGAGCAAGTATCTCTGTGGTAGGCTGAAACATCCTTTGGATACATGCCCAAGGATGGTATAGCTGACCTTGAGGTAGATTGATGCCCATTGTCCTAAGGAACCACCTCACCGATTTCCATAGTGGCTGTAAGAGTTTGAACTTTCACCAGCAATGGATGAGTGTTTCCCCTTACTCCACATCCTCACCAGCATGAGCTGTCATTTGTTTCATTGATCTTGGCCATCCTGACTGGTGTAAAACTCAAAGTAGTTTTGATTTGCATTTCCCCAATGACTAAGAATGCTGAACATTTCTTTAAGCGATTCTCAGCCCTCTGAGTGTCTTCATGTGAGAATTCTTTGTTTAGATTTGTACCCTGTTTTTCAATTGGATTATTTATTTTCTTGATAACTAGTTTTTAGAGTATTTTATATATTTTGGATATTAACCCTCTATTGGATATGTAGTTGCTAAAAACATTTCCATTCTATAGGCTGTTGCTTTGTCTGGATGATGGTGTCCTTTGCCATGCATAAGTTTTTCAGTTTCCTGAGGTCCCACTTATGACTTGTTGCTCTTAGTGCCTGTGCTATTGTTATGGTGTTCGGAGTCTTTTCCTGTGTTAATGCAGTCAAGGTTATTTCCCAATTCTTTTTCTATCAAGTTCAGTGTATTTGGTTTTATTTTGAGGTCTTTGATCCATTGGAGTTGAATTTTGTATAGGCTGGTAAGTATGGATCTATTTGGATTCTTCTACATGTAGCCATTCAATTTAGCCAGCACCATTTGTTGAAGATATTGTCTGTGGTGGTATTGTGTTCCCCAAAATATTGTGTACCTTAATAAACTTATCTGGGGTCAGAGACAGAACAGCCACAATATTAAATAGAGGTTAGGCAGTGGTAGCACACGCCTTTAATCCTAGCATTCCAGAGGCAGAAATCCATGTGTTCAAGGATACACCCAAGCATGGTGACCAACGCTTTTAATCCCAGAAAGCAAGCCTTCAATCTCAGGGAGTGGTGGTAGAAAGCAGAAAGGTATATAAGGCGTGAGGACCAGAAACTAGAGGCATTTGCCCTGGAGAGGCATTTGCCCTGGAGAGGCATTTGCCCTGGAGAGGTATTTGCCCTGGTTAAGCATTCAGGCTTGTAGCAGCAGTTCAGCTGAGAGTCATTCGGATATGAGGACATAGAGGCTTCCAGTCTGAGGAAGCAAGACCAGCTGAGGATCCGGCAAGGTGAGATAGCTGTGGCTTGTTCTATTTCTCTGACCTTCCAGCATTTACCCCAATACCCGGCTCAGGTTTGATTTTATTAATAAGACCTGTTAAGATTCATGCTACAATTGTCTTTATTTCCAGTGTGTGGCTAGAGTTTTCCTGCCTGTCCCACAGTGAGGATAAATCTCTTTCACCTGCCAGTCCCACAGCCGCTCAGACCCAACCAAAGAAACACAGAGACGTCTATTGCTTATAAACTGTATGGCTGTGGCAGGCTTCTTTTAACTGTCCTTATATCTTAAGTTATCCATTTCCATAAATCTATACCTTGCCACATGGCTCGTGGCTTACCGGCATCTTTACATGCTGCTTGTCCTGGCGGTTGCTGGCTGGCAGGCTGGCAGGCAGTGACTCCTTCTGCCTTCCTGCTCTTTTAATTCTCTCTGTTAGTCCCGCCTACTTCCTGCCTAGCCACTGGCCAATCAGTGCTTTATTAGCAACACATTTGCCATACAGAACATCCCACAGCACCAGTGTGTATTTCTGACTTCTTTATCAGAAATCATATGTCCAAATGTGTGTGGATTTATTTCTGAGTCTTAAATTCTATTCCACTGATCAATGCATCTGTTTTGTGTGAACACCATGCTGTTTTTATCACTATAGCTCTGTAGTACAACTTGAAATCAGGGGTTGGGGGTGATACATCCAGAAGTTCGTTAATTGTTCAGGATTGTTTTAGATATCCTATGTTTTCTGTGTTTCCATATGAAGTTGATAATTGTCCTTTCAAGATCTGTGAAGGATTGTGTTGGAATTTTGATGGAGATTACATTGTAGAATGCTTTTGTTAGGATGGCCATTTTACTATTTTAATCTTACCAATCCATGAGGATGGGAGATCTTTATATCATCAGATATCTTCAATTTTTCCTTCAATGTCTTAATTTTTATCATACAAGTCTTTCAGTAGCTTGGTGAGAGTTACCCCAAGATATATATTTGTTGAGGCCATTGTGAAAGTTATGGTTTCCCTGATTTCTATCTCAGTCTGTTGTCATTTCTATATAGGAAGGATTACTGTGAGTTAATTTTGTATCCAGTTACTTTGCTGAAAGTTTTTATCAGCTGTTGGAGTTTCCTGGTAGAATTTTCAGGGTCACTTATGTATACTATCATACCATCTGCAAGTAAAGAGACTTTTACTTCTTCCCTTTTAATTTGTATCCCTTTGATCTCCTTCAGTTGTCTTATTGCTCTAGGTAAAGCCTCAAGTACTCTATTGAATAGGTAGGTGGGGAGAGTGGACAGCCTTGTCTTGTTCCTGATTTTAGTGGAATTGCTTTGAGTTTCTCTCTATTTAAGTAGGCTATGGGTTGGCTGAAAATTGTTTATTATGCTGAGATACGTCCTATGTATCCCTAATATTTCCAAGACATTTATTATGAAGGGTCTTAATAGATTTTGTCAAAGGTCTTTTCTGTGTCTAATGAGATGATCATGTGATTTTTGTCATTCAATTTGTTTATAAGGTGGATTACATTTGTTGATTTATGTATGTTGAACTATCCATGCATCTCTGGGAAAAAGCCTACTTGATCATGGTGGGTTATCTTTTTAATGTGTTCTTGAATTCTGTTTGCAAGTATTTTATTGAGAATTTTTGCATCTGTGTTCATATGGAAAATTGGTCTGTAGTTTTCTTTCTTTCTTTGGTTTTTTTTTTTTTTTCTTTGAGACAGGGTTTCTCTGTGTAGTTTTGGTGCCTATCCTCGATCACGCTCTGTAGACCAGGCTGGCCTCAAACTCACAGAGATCCCCTGCTGGGCCTCTTTGTTGGGTTTTTATGTGGTTTGGATATTAGGGTACTGTAGCTTCGTAAAACAAATTTGGGTGATACCACTTCTGTTTTTATTTTGTGGAATAATTTGAGGAGTATTAACATTAACTTTTCTTTGAAAGCCTGGTAGAATTCTGTGTTTAAACTATCTGGCCCTGGAATTTTTTGGTTGGTAGACTTTTAATCACTGCTTCTATTTTACTAGAGGTTATAGGTCTGTCTGATCTTATTTTAACTTTGGTAGTATATATGGAGAAAATTATCCATTTCTTTTAGATTTTCTAATTTGGTGGAGTACTAGTTTTTTAAAGTACATCCTTAGGATTCTCTGGAATTTTTTGGTGTCTGATATTATGTCCCCCATTTTTATTCTTATTTTTTAAATTTGGATCTTCTCTCTCTGCCCTCTAGTTTATTTGGCTAAGAGTTTTTTGATCTTAATTCTCTCAAAAAACCAACTCTTTGTTTCATTAATTCTTTGTATTTTCTCTTGTTTCTATTTTATTGATTTCAGCCCTGAGTTTGATTGTTTCTTGCTATGTACTCTTTTGGGGTGTGATTTCTTCTTTTTATTGTAGATCTTTCAGGTGTGCTGGTAAGTTACAAATATGAGATCTCTCCTTTTTTTTAAAAAAAATGTAGGCACTTAGTGTTATGAACTTGCCTCTTAGAATGACCTTTATTGTGTCAATGACCATATGTTTAAATATATTGAGTTTTCATTTTCATTCAATTCTAGAAAGTTTTTAATTTATTTTTTAATTTCTGTCTTAACCAATTTTTATTCACAACGGTTGTTCACTTTCCATGGGTTTGTAAGCTTTCTGTTGTTTCTGTTGTTTCTGTTGTTTCTGTTGTCTTCATCTGTGATGATCAAATAGGATACAGGGTGTTTTTTGAACTTTCTTGTATGTGTTGAAACTAATGCTATGTCTGAGTACGTGGTCAGTTTTGGAGAAAGTTATATGAGGTGCTGACAAGGAGATATATTCTTTCGTATTTGGGTGAAGTGTTCTGTAATTATCTTTTAGGATCCTTGGGTTTATGATGCCAATTAGTCGCTGTATTTCTCTGTTTACTTTTGTCTTTATGGACTATCTATTGGCAAGAATGGGGTATTGAAGTCACCCAGTATCAGTATATGGGGGTCAATATGTGATTTAAGCTGTAGTCGTGTTTCTTTTATGAACTTGGGTGCTCTTTTGTTTGGTGTGTGGATGTTAAGTATTGTAATGTCCTCTTGGATTTTTCCTTTAATGAGTATGTAGTGTCCTTCCTCATCTCTTCTGATTAGTTTTGATTTGAAGTGTGTTACCATAAATTTAATTTCAAGTTGCAGCAGGAAGGGTAAGGCTCTTAGCTCTGACCTCTTGGGCTTTCATCTTTGCATTGGCTCTGTGTTTCTTATTTAATAAGACAGTTGGTTACATCTACAGTTGGCGCCCAGCGTGTTTTTGGTTTTTCGAGACAGGGTTTCTCTGTGTAGCTTTGCGCCTTTCGTGGATCTCCCTCTGTAGACCAGGCCGGCCTTGAACTCACAAAGACCTGCCTGCCTCTGCCTCCCAAGTGCTGGGATTAAAGGCATGCGCCACCACTGCCCGGCAATTTCAAGTTCTTAATGGGTTTTATTTCTGACTCTAGAATATGAAATCACTTTATTCCATGTTGTAAGGACAGTGTTTTAGTGGGCTGGGCAGAAGAAGCTGACTTGATAGTCAGAACTTGGCTGAGGAAAGCAGAAACAATGGCTGGAAAACGGATTGGCAATTTCAAAATTATTTTCCAGGGAAGCTAGAGCAAGGAAAACCAAACAAGAAATAACAGCTTGTTAATGGCAGCTTCCCTCAGGGTGCTTTCTACTGAGAATTAAAGGATTCCAAGGCTTAAGGATTAGCACAGAGAAACTTCACAGTCTGTTGAGTGGTCTTTGGAAGTTTTGTTGGCTCTCTTTCCTGTTTCTCAGATGTTTTCTGTGTGGTGACTTGGAGCTTTGTCATGGTGGACTCTGTTGTTTTTGGTCTGTTGTGCTGGATCCCGAGATCAAGAGCTTACTTCAAAACCACAGCCCCGTAATCCGCACATTTCCTTTGTTTTGTTTTTTAGAGAGGCTTCCTATGGTAACTTTACTGCCTTAGAACTTGTTGTGCATATCAGGCTGGCTTGGAACTTCAGGGCACCGTCAGGCCTCTCTCTCTTTAATGCTGGTGCTATAGGTCTGTGCCACTATGCCCAGATGGCCTTATCATTTTTGTTTAACAGTTAGGCCTGCTGCCCAGAGTCTTAATGGGCCTTTTGTTACTTGAGTATATTAATTGTATAGAATAAAAGGTTTCCATTATGACATTTTCACACATGTATATAATGTACTTTGATTATATTCATCTCTTTGTTCTTCCTTTTCCTAAGTAGTATCTCTCATGCTTCCATGTCTTTTGTGTTTACACCTGCATTTCCATCATGAGAGAAAACACAGGATATTTGTCTTTCTGAGTCTTGCTTATTTCACTTAACATGATGTTCTCTGATACAGTCCTGTTTTCCTGCAAAAAGCGTTTCCTTTTTGTTTATGGCTGAATAACAATCCTTTGTGTATATACATAACATCATCAGTATCTGTTCACCTTGATGAATTTCTAGGCTGATTCTGTAACTTGGCTGTGGTGAGCAGTGCTGAAATAAACAGAGGCATGCAGGAATCTCTGTTGTGCGCTGACTTAGAACTCCTGGAGGAGTTTCATCAAAGCAGGGACAACAGGCTTGCTTGTGTACTTTCTTTAATTTTCAATGTATTATTTATTCTTTTGAACATACATTTCAAAGGAGGAGGTATGTGTTCCAGATGCTAAGGATCTTGTTACAGAAACACAGGGATGTCATCAAAGATTTACCTGCAGGGCTCAGGTTATAAATTCAGCATTTGATGCCCGGGAGGCTGTCAGGGTTAAATCTACCCTTCTGCAGCAAAATGATGTGAAGTGTTCTGAAAAGAGAGACAATACCAGCTAATGGTGCATCTCCCCATTTGCCAGTCTAGTTCATCTGGGCCTGCCTGTGGAAAGCAGTTAGATGGAAATGCACTCTTAGGTAATTTAGTTGGCTTCATTAGTGTAAGTTTGGACTAAATATCAAGTAGCAAACATGGATAAGAATAATTTTTTTTTAACAAAGTGTAAATGGAATTAAATTGGCCACCTGTAAGAAAGATAAAAGGAAGGAGTGATTTTGTGGAGTGAAGAAAGTAAATTTTAGGTGAAATGTATAAATACTAAGATGGCATTGCCACATCATGCTATAAATAGCCATAGCAAAATCTAAATAATGAAGTTATCCATTTACCTCTTAAAAGTAATCCTCTCTTTCAGTCATGGGTATGAGAATTGGGCTCTCTCTTTAGCCCAAAGACATTATTACATAAGAAAGAGAAAAAGATTAGGGGGAAAGCAGCTTCTCAGTAGATGCCTCTCCAAGCTGAATTTTAAGTGCTGCTTCTGATGTAAGTCTCCTCTTTTTCACTAAAGAGGAGTATTAAGGAATCACCACAAGCATAATGGCTGTTCACACAGCCCTTTTCACAGGATATTCTTAGCGGCCTGCATTTTTCAGGGTCTTGTGTCTGGTAGTGGAGTAGAACTGACACAGATGGCGGAGAAACAAATTCAGTGGAAGTTGCTGCCATGAGCAATATGGTTTAACCTTGGACACAATGCTGCCATTATGTTGGAAGCATTCATTCATTTGCAGATGCATTCACTTGCAAATTACCCACTGTTCATATCCCCTTTCAAGCTAGGAATATGTCATTCCAGGAAGGTCAGCACATCCATGACCCACTAGATTTTTTTAAAAGCCTGCCCTTACTTTGATTTCCCACCCCCCTCTTCATTTCCTCTTCAAGGTTGGAAGGGCTACAGCCTCAAGCAGATTCTGAAAGTAGTTCCCTACCTAAACATGCCTGTGAATTTTCACAGCAAATAGTTCATTGCACACCCATTTGATAACGAATTGAAATGAAGTCAGCCATTCATTGATATAGCAAACTCATGAGACACAAAGTCTTAAGTTGCTAAAACAAATATGCAATGAGCAGAGATGAAACATACTTAAAAAGATAACTATGTTATTTGGTGGTAGGAGATAGCTTTCCTGTTGTTGGAGTATACAGATACAAGTTATCTATAACATTTGAATACTTATTAAGGAAGTGAGAGACTAAGGGACTATGTACCAGAAAAATACTTTGAAATGATAGTAAGAGTCCATAAAATTTTCTAATAATCAGTAATCAGAATTGGTGCTTAGTGTTTTATCAAGGCCTCATAGTTTCAGTTTAGATGGGTCGAGATGGGGATGCTTCCTGTTGTATGCCAATGACAGGGCCTGAAATTCAGAGTCAGCAGAACATGCAAGCAGCTCATGGCTTTCAAAGGCATCTGGAGAGAGAGAAGGCAGTTTGTGCAGGAAGTTTATCCTTGACAATAAAGAAATTGAGATGAAATTCAAACAAATGGATGTTACATCTCCATGCCAGCACCCCAGCCTCTCTATCATACTCTTCAAATCCACCAAGAATTCCTTATATGTAGATTCTAGTGTAGGACTCACTTGGTTTTGACTTCCTACATTTTCAGTATTTCTCAATATCTGAGTTTTCAGCACTTTTTAAAAATACTAGATTGTCTCTTTCCAATGCATGTGTGATCAACAACGTTTATACATTACAGGGTTTCCACTAGGCATTCATTACTTTTCTTTTTGTAGAGACAATTTCTGTGGCAGAAGTACTTAAGGGAGAAAAGGTTTTATAGTGGTTAACTTCGGTGATCCAGTTGATGGGATTTGGACATACCTAGGAGACACACATTTGGATGAGTCTATGAGGACATTTAAGGGTTTCCAGAGAGGTTTAGCTGAGGCAAGAAGACCCAGATTGAACGTAAGTGGCACAGTCCCATTGGCTAGTGCTCTCAGCCGAGTGAAAAGGTGAGCGGAGTCCCAGCATTCCTCTCTGTCTGCTTCCTGACTACAGACCCAATGTGATCAGCTACCCCACACTCCTCTTGCCACGGATTTCCCACCATGATGGACTGTCCTCTTGAACTGTGAGCCAAGAGGAGTCCTCTCTTTTGCTAGGTGGTTTGTCACAGTAATGAGACAAGTAATTAACTTATTTTTTGTCCTATAATGAAAACACTATATATTTCTCAACTTACCTTTTTTTTCTATAATAAACTTTAAAATATTTGAATGGAAATCAGGGCATGATGGCACATACCTTTAAACCCAGCATTGGGGAGGCAGAGGCAGGAGGGAGGACCCCTCTGAGTTCCAGGTCAGCCTCATCTACATAGTGAATTCCAAGCTTGCCTGGGCTAAAATATTCTTTGAGTAATTTCAAATTTACATTAAGGTTGTAAAGATGGTATTCAGAGTTAATACGCCTTTAATCTAATTTTCCTACATTGTTAATGTCCTACATGGTATATTTGTCAAATCCACAAAAGGAACAGTAACACTGGTAGTAATGAAACTGCAGCCTTTATTTGTATTTCTCTAGTCTTTCTGTTAATGCCCCCCCTGCCACCACCCTGCTTTATCATCCAATACGTAATGCCACATTGCCTTTACCCTTCCTGTCTCCTCTAACTTGTGATAGGTTCTTACTTTTTCTTGTTTTTCATGATATTTATAGGTTGGAAGAACACTCGTCAGGTGGGTAAGGGGTATTTCTTATGATTATCCTGGGGCTGTGGGATTCTGGGAGGATGTGAAGAGCCTCGTTATTATACATTACTAGGAGGTTCATGCTATCCCATGGACTTACCACTAGCACTGTCAATATCTACCACCTGTTTAAATTGTGTTTGCCAGGTTTCTTCACTGAGAAGTAGCTCCATTTTGGGGGGGGGGGTCAAATTTTCTTCCTCAATAAAAGATATGCAGAAGTCCTTGGGCCCATTACTTCTATGGCAACCTTCTTTGAGTTAGGTCATTCCGTTACGGATTAGTTAAGTAACCAAGTGAAGACAAGGGTACTAAGCATGGGCTCTAATCCAATCTGACTGATTTCCTTCCAAGAGGAGGAAACACTAAGTGGAATGTCTGAAGACACAGAGATTCAGGGGAGAGTGCCATGTGCTCACAGAGGCAGTGGTTGGAGTGATGACGGAGCTTGACACTGAGAGTGGGCAGTTGTCCCAGAAGACTGGCAGGGCCGTGAAGGCACTTCGCACCACCACATTGTGTCAGTTGTTCATCAGCCAAGGCCAGGTAGCCAATGAAATCACACGAACACTGGCGAAGTATCCCTGAAGCCAGGTCTGTTATGACAATCATCAAATAATTCTGTTCAAGGTAGGAAGAAAAATCTTACTTTGCAGTCAGTCAAATAATGCCATTCTAAGGGCCCATAGCCACTGCCTTGTGTAACTCTTTCTTTAACACAGTACTGAATATAGGAATGCAATGAAAATTGTCTGTTCTGAACTTTCATATAAAATTCTCCAAAATCATCCCCATCAGCATAACTTTGATTGATTGACTTGGCAGGCTAGCTTGGCTAAATCACTTGAACTTTTAGCTATTTATAACAACTTAAACTGGAATTTGAGGAGTTGGATGTAGCTCAGGGTAGAGCACTTGCCCAGCATACACAAAGTTCTGGATTCAAATAACAGAACAAGCCCCACCTCATCTCTTTAAAAAGGTCAACTCTAGTTTCAACTCTGGTGCTTTTCCCCTCTGGAAGGAAGGCAGCAGGACACTAGCTTGAACCTGTTATGTGTAAAGCTCCCCCAGAAGCTGTGGTTTCACCCGTGTCCACATGGTCAGCATGAGTTCAGTGTTGTTTGAGAAGTTGGTAGCTTTTCGTTTTCATTGGACTCCCTCTCTCCCTCCTCTCTTTCATTTCATTTCCCTCTCTTTTGGCTTGCTAGCTTATTTTACTATATTTAAAAAGAGCTCTCTCTCTCTCTCTCTCTCTCTCTATATATATATATATATATACTCACTTTAAGTACACATTAAGTCTGGCTATAATAAAAAAGAAGAAACATGAAAATTCTTTTTTTTGCTACCTTGTTTGCAGCAATGATGATTATTATCTGAAATTCTTGAACATTTCATTAAATTTACTTTAAAATTTAATTATGTAAAATCAGTGCATGAGAGCTTGTATAATCATCGTGGCTTAGAAGATGATCCCTTAACAGTTGCACATTCAGGGGAGCTGGGAGGCTGCATTACCAATTACCAAAATATGCTTAATGCAAGCCCATTCTTTTTACACATAGCATTTACTGGAAAGATTCCAAAACCTTATGAATATGTATGATCTAAATTGTTCATTTATCTTAGCAGCCAACAAGTGTTTCTTAGTATACAGCATTGGACATTAATTACTTTTATAAAAGTACGTTACTTAAGGTTTTCCTCATGCATGCAGACAGAAGTTTCTGTTGCCTTTAACATATGTATATACATACTTAAAACAGTTATACACACAAACATACACAGACAACACACACACACACACAACACACACACACACACACACACACACACACACACATCGAATATATATCTTCCTACATAAAGTGTCTGTGTTTAAACATTTTATGTGTTGTTTCATGACTCTTCCTGGGTTAACAAATCTATTCATTTTCTTGAGTACCCTTTTCATTATCAACTTGGTCCCCAAGTCACATTAGCGGGTTTGTGTTAGGCAAAGGGAAGCTTATGAGAGTGAGGTGGAGAGACTGTGCCACTAAGATATCTGAGGGGAAAAGCAAACTTTTTGTGTTGTTCCTTCTTATTTGGCATTATATTTTCAGGGAACTTGCTAAAGTGTGGTGATACTTTCTGTGTTACTAAGTCATGGGGTTCATTCAGCATATGCTGCCCTAAAATATGATAGTGTGATACTTGCTGGAACAGCAGAAGCTCTCATACATCTCCTCCAAAGAAGACCCCGACTCATGTGAGAGAATCTTTCCCTTCACCTACTGGAAAGGTATGCCTTATCAGCAGAGAAGATACAGGACACAGACTAACCAGAACAAACAGACTGGTATTTTTTCCCACTTTATTACCATAGTGTCTTTGCCCAATCATACTTCCACCTACCTGAGCAGTCATCAGCAAACTGAGTAGTACATAAGAATACACAGGCTTCCCTTTATCGTTAGATCTTCATTCTGAACACTTCCATGTCATGAAAAACTCATTAAATAAATCTGATTTTGTCTTATTCATCTGTATTTTATTTTAAACAGTTCACTCATAAACCTAGTGATGGGAAAGGAAAGGAATTTTTCTTCACCTGTGTGAGTTTGGATCCAATATGTTTCTCAGTGTTTCTTACCTGTAGATGCTTATTAAATACCGTTTTATCTATCAACCATTTGATCCCCAGTTGAAGACTGAAGGTATCATAGAAGAAGTTTGAGAAAAAATAGACTAATGCAAATGATACAGCGCGAATACTTATGAGAAGCTGTCCCTCCTTTCTCTTTCTATCGTCTTTAACAGGGGTAATTGCTGAGGGAAAATTCAGGGAGCTCCTTCAGGGAGATGCCAGTCACATGCGTGCTACAGGGGTAGCTGAGTTCTTAAGAAAAGATAGTAAGATGGTATCATTTGGTGCAAGAAGTCATCTGCTAGAAGTTAACCTCCCCAAGCCTTTAAGCTTTACGTCTGTGTTAGCTGCTTATGTCTCTGTGAACAAATATCTGACATGGCAATTTACATGGATGGATCATTTGTTTTTGCTTACAGTTTCGAAGGTGTCAGTTCACCATGTTAGGAAGAGTGTGGGAGAGCATAGCAGTTTATTTCAGGATGGCAAGAAAACAAAGAAAAGTATTAGAAGAAGGGTCTGTGGTAAGACGGCCTCTAATGACACACTCACGGGAACCACTTGTTCCAACTAGACGCCACTTCCTACCTCCCACTACCACCCAATAATGCCATCATATTATAACTCCATCAATGAACTAATCATTCATTAGGTCAGAGAGCCCCATGATCTAACCATCTCTGAGCACATCCTCATAGGCACACTCAGACGTCTGCTTCATTCATTTCTCGGGCATTGCTTAACCTGATCATAGGAAATTGGAACTGACCGTCATAAGTCTACCCTTTGTCAGGCTGTAAAATTTAATGAAATTAGGACATGCAAAGTGTTTGTAAGATATCCGCCTGTGGCCACTGCTCTGAAGATGCTGGCTGTTATTGTTTTTCAATAACCCCTTGCATCTTGTATTTCTACCACAAGGGAATAAATGTTCAATACCTTTGCTGGAGCTCTTCCTCCTGTATGAGATTTCCTACCTCAACTTCTGTGCATATCATTCCTACCATGCCCAAAATCTGTTTTGAGCGGCACAAATTCTGCAGAGAGAGCCTGTTTCTTCTCCAAACTTCACCTCTTGCTTGTATTTCTTTGGCACCTACGTATTCTATTTTATATATTCGTTTATATATCTTATTTATGGAAACTCCTGAATATTTTTATCACTTTAATCTCATTCTGCCTTGAAGTAATTGATATTCTATGCCATAAATTAGACAGATGACAAAAGAATTACTTTGTCAGATGTTGTAATAATATTAAATCAAATTAAATCTGATAGATTTAGTGTATCAGTTATAGTATATTATATCACATTTCTCAAAAAATATTCTGTTTATTTGAGACAAGCCTCACTATGTAACTGTGTAACTCTGGCTGCCCTTGAGCTTTCTGCCATTCTGCCTCAGCTTCTGAGTGCTGAGATTATAGGCATATACTACCACAACCAGCATTTTGAATTGTGTATCTATCTATCTATTTACACATACATATATACAAATATATGTTTGATTATATATGTAATACACATGCATAACATACATATAAACATTAAATAGATGTAGTAAGATATATGCATATATATGTATATATATATATATATATATATATGCGCCAAGGTATGACTTATACTTCTACCAAACAGGAATAATTCCCTTTATATATTTATATAAGATCTCCCAGTGCTTTGTGTATATGGCATAGATATGTATATTTGTTTCCTAGTCTTAAGGCTTTGATTATTTCCTAATTTATTTTTCTTAGTGGCCTTATTTAGTTTCTTTCTAAATTCAAATAAAGACATGTACTGGGTAGACTATTTTTTAAGTAATCTAAGTAAATTTGCTGATTTATAAAGTTACTTTTGAATTTAAAATTTATTTTGTTAATACATAACAGGTGTGCAAATAAGGTAAATATTGGGGCTACATGGGGGAACTCAGAACAAGCCATGGTGTTTGTTTTCATTGAATATAATCATGTGAGCTCATATGGCCCTTCATATAATGTTTTGATTTTATGATAGTATGGAAAGAAAATATATCTGTTAAAAAGTATTCTTTTAATTTTTATCTTTTCCAGGCTCTTGATGTGTAGGGAAATACTTTCACAATGCTGGGCAGAGCCAGGGAGCTGCAGATCTCAGTCAGCCCCATAATCACGAGGGGTAAACTGCAACAGTGCCCTGTGTTTCTGAATGATGATGCTGGCCAAGTAGGTTAGCTATACTAAGTACATCTACATTTTTCCAACTTGTGACAGGTTTATCAGGACATAACCGTGTTAGTAGTTGAGTAGCATCCTTATACCTATTTGGTGGGAAGACAGATCATTTAAAGTGGGACAGTAAAGTCTCCTTGGAATGTACTGTGGATGGAAGAGGAGAAAGAGAAAGACATGGAAAGCCAGTGTGAGACCAGATGGCAAAGTCTTGTCGGGTGGTCTGATTTGTTCTGTAGGCTATTGTAGAATTGTTGAAAAGTCTAGAAGTGAACAACACTGAGTCAATGTAAATAACCACGAAGCCAAGAGGAGCCATAAATACATCTAACCTCTAACTCTTCTGTAAGTACGCAAAGAAAATCTAGTCTGATCATGAATGTTTGTGCAGCCCCTGGCATGCCTGTTTCCTAAGCCTGAGGTTTCTTTTTATGTGAGGATTTTTTCAGTTATGCTCAATCCAGGCAGGAATCACTGTAGTGAATGACCCTGGGCGACAGCTCCACAAACCAATTACAATACCCAGGAGATTGTTTCACAGGGTTCAGTGGCGTCTTATTTCAATTAACATCTTCCTTAATTAGAAAGAAATATGGAGGTACAGAAGGCATGCTTTTAATTTTCACCCCTTACTTAGCTTTCTGTTTATTTGTTACATAAGATGACACATATAGAAATTCAGTAAGCCTAACTCAGAAAAATTGACTGTAGGAAAAACAGTGTTAGGCTAGATAGATAGTTCTTGCTAATTTTGTATACTTCCAAATTTATTCGAGGTTCAATTTTTTCCCTTTGTAAAAACTGTCTAGTGCTTTTGAAGCTATTTTTGTGGATCTTTTATTCAAGACTGTTATGGACAGTGTTCTAGTTACACCAATATTACACACAGAAATTAGATTCCTAATTTAGTTTCTAGTAGGAAAGTCTGTTGTATAGTTACTCATTCTCTAAAGAGAACAACATAACAAAAGGAAGAATGTTTCACCAGGGCAAATGATTTAACAGACCCTGTATAATAACTAGGTGATATATTAACTTACATGTGAGAGTACTTTTCATACGCAGATAGTCTTATTTCAGTCAAAGTGAAGACTCAGATTTGACCTGACTGTCCCACGCTCCGATCCTCTTGGAAATCAATTGCTTGACTTTAAGTACACAGCTCGTCTGATAAAAAGTCAAAGGCAAATCCATACTTCCTAAACTTAGGGATAATTTATAACCACAAAACAAAATATCTTGTATAAAAGTGGAAAAAGGTATCTGAGAAGGGATTTTTAAACTACAGAGAAGTTATTACTGGGTAATAACATACTCAGTAGACTTGGTAACTCAGAGAAAATCTCTACCAGAAGAATTCCTGGCATTAAACACAGATATATTGAGATAGGAATCCCTAATCCAGGGCTTTATATCATCTTCCTTTAATTAAAAGGGAGAAACACTTTTATTTAATTTCAATAGAACCTGTGAAATGCTTTCATCATGTCCTATACACAGTGGTAAGACTCTGATATAATTAATGGTATCTGGGTTTTCTTCTTTTTAGGTTAATAAAAATAACTTTCATTTGCTGCATGTTTACCTTATAAATGCCTCACATAAATGACTTGACATATTCTGTATGAATACATGTGGCTAATTCTATCACATTCATCGTACTAGGTAGGGAATTTGTAGCTAAACACACTGAGGTATTCCTCAAGTTATAGGCAATTCAATGAGAGCATTTGAGTCCTAATTAGTGTAACTCTAACATCTGAACTATTTTCTACAACATTTTAATGACAGTCATGTCGAAGCTCAGTGTGTTCTGTGGGGATGATATTTTAAATTCATCCTTAAACCAACACTGGCAATGGGCTTTGGGTGCCTGTTCAGGAGTAGCTTATTAATTGGGACCTTTTAGTACTGAAGTTCACAGGCATAACATCACCTTGATACAAACTGAATAAGGAAAAGTTCAGTCTGCTCCATCTGTAACTTTGACGTGCTCTTTCAGATCCCTAATTTGATAAATGTAACTGTGGTTAGAAATGAAATAAAAAACTGTAAATGGGAAGAATTATCCCAGTTCAGTCTTTGCAACCTCCTCTTCCGGTATCTCCCTTTAAAACATTCTACTCTTTTTTTTTTTTTTTTATTCACAACGTAGGGACATTGTGAGGGTAATAGCCCTTTTTATTTAGGACAATCTTTGTGTATTCAGTCATTTAACATTCCAATGACACTTGCTCTTACAGTTCAGATAATATTCTGCTTTTGACTGAGATCTCCAATGGTTCCCATAGGAAGACATGACTTCTATTCTCCGGGTTCTTATCTGAACTTTCATAGGGTCCAGTCATTCCTCGTCTGAGTCATTTCTCCTTAGCTCCCCTCAGGCCTTGAATATCTACAAGTGTCAAGGGCTGGTTCTTGAGTTTGTCCTGTCAATTTCTAATTTGGGAAGTGGGATGCAGCGACCTCCTTGGACTATTTATACACATCCAAGGCTTCTACACCTTTAAACCCTTGGGGACCTTCAAGAGAAACTTCACATTTCTATGTCACTTTCTGCTCAGATTCAAGGCCATCAGCATTACAACTAATTTGCATTTTAGAGGCTTTTGTGAGAAGATGTCATGTGTTTGAAATGTTACTGGATGACAACATAAAGCATGAAGTGTCTACTCTGCATACAATTAGTGGGAATTCCAGTTGATTACTCATTATGCCCCTTTGCATTTCTGGAGATTTACAAAGAAAATAATTTTGTCTTTGGTTTTGGTCAAAAATGTAAAACAAAAATATTCTTTAGGCAAAAGAAAGCTTTTCTTTTTTTCATATAATAAGATTATTAAGTGACCTGTGCTAAAAATACTTTTCTAGCTCAGTATTTTCCTTTACCTTTTCATTGTCAAGCAATAGCCTAAGTCTGAAAAAATGCAAATTTTATGGTTAAGGGACACTGACAGTACAGTATGGAAGAAAACTGACCGTGTGTTTTCTAATTGACAAATATTTTAAGTGCATTGAACAATTAA
>CABHPP010123423.1:36015-52905 GCA_902168425.1 Peromyscus attwateri | reverse complement strand
AGAAAGAAAGAAAGAAAGAAAGAAAGAAAGAAAGAAAGAAAGAAAGAGATAAAGAGAGAAAAAGAAAGAGAAAAAGAGAAAGAAGGAAGGAAAGAAAGATAGAAAGAGAGAGTGGGGGTGGGAAGAAGGGAGGGAGGGAGGAAGGAAGGGAACAAAGAAAGAAGGAAGGAAAGAGAAAGAAAGAAAGAAAGAAAGAAAGAAAGAAAGAAAGAAAGAAAGAAAGAAAGAAAGAAAGAAAGTAGAGACAGCTCTTACTAGATAAAATGTACTGAATATGCACCACACCACACCACAGCAGGAAGGTATTTGGTAAATATTCCACAACATCCAAACTCTGAAACACTTCTGGTTTGCAACACTTTAGGAAGTATTTCAGAAAAGATATATTCAACATTTATCCTCAGTGATGTAGGACACACAGTAGTTTCAGAAACTTTCAAGATGAAAGACAGAAGCTGCTCTTTTGAGGTTTCTCATTAAACCCCACAGTTCTACCCCTGGCATAGTGATATATGCCTTTAATCCTAGCACTCTGGAGGCAAAGGCAGAAGGATCTCTCAGTTCAAGGCCAGAGTAAGTTCTAGAACAGCCAGGAATACACAGAGAGAAACCTGTCTTGAAAATCAAAACAATCAAAAATCCCACAGTTCCCAAAGATGTAGTATAAGGCAAGTACCAACCTTTCGTAAATCCTCTTTCTTCTACTTAAATGCTAGGAATTCTTTGAGAATTTATGTTGTGTTTCTCCAGGTCTCACTAAACATATTTTTTCTAGGAGATCTCATGTCCTGTGATGGTTTTTCACTGTCATATATATATATGTAAAGATCTCCAATCATTTCATATGCATCATATACTGCCTTTATTTAGGCACTTACCATCATTAATGACTTGTTGTAATCACTTCTTAGCAGATCTTCCTACTTCCGGTCTTCCCTCTCCTAATGTCAACCTCTCCAGTCATACCATCCACACTGCTACCAGTCTAATAATAGGCATATCTATACATCTGGAAAGTCCACAAGTTATTTCAATAGCTTCCTTCTCTCCACTAGAACTAGTCCAAACTCCTTGCTATGACATATAAATGTCCTCTAAACTTATTCTCTATTTTCTCCCTAGCTTCATCCATCTACCATTCTATTACTGGTACACTTTCTACTCCAACAATATGAAAATACCTGTAGCTCCTCCCACATCCTATACTTTTGCAGACTTGTGAATTTCTCTGTGTGATTCTTACTATTGGGATTTCCACCTTGTTGCAATACTTTGTTTGTCTGGAAAACTCTTCTCCAGGGGTCCTTTTGTAGATAGTCTTTCATGATCTCCAGCCTTAAAACAGTGTTAATTCTCTGTATTTCTCCCTTCTCTCTCACAGAATATACCATATTATACTGTAATTGTTGATTGGTCTTTGAATTATTTATACAGTGCTGAGGATTAAACAAATATCAGTACTTGTGTGTGGTAGTCAAATGCGGTTTTTTTAAAGACATTTTAATTATACACACACACACACACACACACACACTATATATATACACACACACACACACACACGCGTGTGTGTGTGTGTGTGTGTGTGTGTGTGTGTGTGTGTGTGCCTGCATATGAGGATGGAAGAAGAGTGTCAGTTTGCCTGGAGCTTGAGTTACAGGTAGTGATGAGCTACCTGATATCAGTGCTGGGAATTCTCTACAAGAACTAAATATAGAACCTCATCATTCACCTCAATCTATTCCCAAACACATTCTAGATACTTGGAACTTCTGATTATTCTCTGGAGGGTAAGGTTTAAACTCCTAAGCATGGCAACCACAGATTTGCCACAACAAATCTTGATGCCTGGTCCTTGCTGATACCTACACAGCCACTACTTGTGCTTCAACTATGTGCAATAACAATACATACAATAAAATACAATACCTTTGCATACTCTCTGCCATTCTGGATAGACCCTGTAGAGATTACTTGAAGTATGTTTGCCCCTGCAATTCCTTTCTCAGCTTCCCATAATCTAAATTAGGCATGCCCATCTTTATAATCCTGGTTCCCTTGTCTGTTATAACATTTTTTATACTCAACTCTAACCATCTCATTTTCATAACCTTCATTTCCTTTTTTGGAAAATAAAGCATGAGTATTTACTCTATAGAGGATTTGTAAGATGTAAAGGAGAAAACAGAAGAAAGCACATAGTTAGCACTGAGTAAACAGTTGATGCGCATGTGTGTTAGGCATTTTGCATGTATGAACTCTTTTCATTGTCCTTACCTACTAGGTACAACTATTGTCTCTGTATTCCTGGTAAAGGTACAATGAGTTGGAGACTAAAATGACTTGTCCAAGGTCACAAAAATAGTTAGTGGCAAATCTGGTTGAATCTTGGTGACTTGGTACAAGATTCAACAGAACCATACTGTTAACACTGTATGTTTATCTGGACATAATGGGAACTTCTGTAGGACATGGACTACTTCTGCCCACATTCACAATATCTACCTCTCTTTGGGCTGTTCCTCAATTCTTCCTAGATGACAAGCAGGTGCTTGCTTTGTTCAGCCTCACCACCTCCATGCCATTAATCTATTCTAGAACCCTGCTAGGAAGTCTGAATGCATTTCAGACAGAAAGGTAACTAGATCCACACTGAAAAGCAATTTTAGTCACTGTTCATGTATCGCGTTTTTTTTTTATAGTTTTATGATGATTACAGTTAGAGCTTCAACTGCATCACACAGACCACTATTTTGCTTTTGATGTCCAGACCACAATGTGAGGCCAACATAAATAAGATAAATTGTACAAATATCAAAGTCTATTCTAATGATGTTAAATGTAAGTATTTTTTTTTGCAATTTTAGAAAGTGAATGGTAGCATATTAAAATCATGGCAAAGAATTCCAATATTGTGGTAATCCCTCCATATTCACAGGGTGATGACCCTCCATGGGTATCAAAAGGTATAGATAGTCAAATATCTAATATAAAACACCATTGTGTTTAGATATAACCTAAACTGCTAATGTAAAACGGCATATTGTTTATGTATTACATATGTACATTTTCCTGTAGTTTTAGACCATCTCTACATTGCTTATAGTACTTAATACATTGCAAATACTATATAAATGGTTGTTAAACTATTATTTGTGGGATAATGACAAGGAAAAAGGGGTGCACATGATCAATATAGATCCATTCAGACCAGTGGTTCTCAACTTTCCTAATGCTGTGACCCTTTAACACAGTTCCTCATGCTGTGGTGAGCACCAACCATACAATTATTTTTGTTGCTATTTCATAACTGTAATTTTGTGACTGTTATGAATTATAATATAAATACCTGTGTTTTCCGATGGTCTTAGGTGACCCCTGTGAAAGGGTCGTTCGACACCCCCCTAAAGGGATTGCAATGTACAGGTAGAGAATAGCTGATTTAGACTTCCCTACATAGAATACAAAGAGAAGCAAGGGAGTCTAGGTACAAACCATGAATGCTAAAGAGCTGCTGAGGGTCTATGAAATGGCATGGGACTATAGCAAGCTATGCTTCCCAACGCTTTCCTTCACATGGGTTTGGTGCAATGTTTAACACACAGCAAGCTCATATTTTGCTTTTGGGGGTTTTCTGGAATAAAAATAAAACTAATCCAATTGGTTGAATCTGTAGATTTGGAATTGGCTTAACATAGAAAAGCCCAATGACCTTCCCTCCATGTAGCCATTACCATTTATGTTTACATTTTCTATGTCTATGAAGCAAATTGGCAGATCTCATAAAGATTAAGAAATGTTTTCTGAGGTGTGTTTGTAAGGCAAGCATACCTTTTTATAAACTTATTTGAGACAACCTGATGAATTTGGTTCTCCAAACCAAATGTACTACCAGTGACAGTGGCTTTAAGGTTGCTTAGAGAGTCTTGGGTAAAACAAATTACAAGTTTTCATTCCTTGGCTTAAATTGCTGGGTGGGTTATAGAAAATTAAGTTCCCTCATCCTTTCCAGACATTTAGTAATTTGGGAGAAGATGAACCCCCTTAGTTGGTGAGAAATTCCAATTAGAGAGATAAGAGAGTCAAGCCGGGGAAGGAAGGAGTGGGGGTGGGGGGGTGGGACAGGAGCCAGGAAGAAGGAAATCACACCCACCCTGGAGTCAAGGCAAGGTTTGTAGTTTCCACTAAGAAACCTGAAAGCTCCAAACAGGAAGAAAGAGGTGAGGTGCAGTCCAAAAAGCAATCAGCTCACTGACATTTTATTTATTTTTACCTGGGGAAAAGGCTTGTGAGGAAGGGGGTTTAGACTCCCAGGCTGACCCAGCAGCTGCAGCTGCAATAAAGGAAGTGGGTGTCTGGAGAAGTGGAAGAGGGGGCCAGGATAGGGAGGGGGTATTAGTCTGTTTCTTGTTCTCAATAGAAATGCAGACATTCTGAAGAAAGGAACCAGAGATTGTGTGAAGTTCAAAATGGGAGAGATTTTCAAGCCTGGCAGAAAAGGAAGTTACTCTCCAAGGACACAAAATCTATCTCAGTAATCACCTAGAAACCTCGGTGAGCTTTCCCCGACCCCAGGACCTTTCAACTGCCCACTTTCACTGCGATGGAAATGGAAGAAGAAAGGAGAGAAAGACAGAAACCCCGGGAAAATACACAAAATTAAGAGAAAGGAAAACTTTTTGAGATTTTTCAATTGCTCTTCTAGACTTGAACTTTGTTCCTCCTCCAGGAAGGATGGAAAAAAGAGAGAAATGAAGGGAGGATGAGAGACAGGTTGAGAGAGTATTCAGTGGTGTCCGATAGTGCGCTCAGGTAGCTGGAACTCATGCTCTGAGCTGAAGCTCTTGTCCCTGAAGGAGCCAGCAGTACCCTGTTAAGGGGTTCTAGAACAAGAAAAGAGATACACTGAGTGGTCTCTAGAAAGCCTTTTCCATCTTTGTGCCAGCCTCTGCTTCACAGAATGGGTAGTGCTACTTAAAACAAAACTAACAGGAGTGTGTACAGTAGAAGGTGCAACAGTCTAGCTAACAGTTCCTGGAAGCTTTACTGTGCATCTCCTGCTAAACATTTCATTCCCCTACAACTTGAGGAGGGTAAGCATCATTATTGCTTCTTTCAATAAATAGGAAAACTGATTTGAAAAGAGTCTGGTGTATGAAGGTCCAAGAAATCCACTAGCCAAAGGACTAAAACCAGCTCTGATCAAGTCTAGAACCTTTAACACTCGAACTCTAGAAGGTAAGGTCATCTAAGTAGTTGTTAAATTGTGTATTTCATAGTGTCTACATTTTATTTGTAGGATGTTCAATAGATTGAATAGGAATATCTTAGAGATTAGGCTAAAAATGTTCCTTGACTGATGAAAGGGTTATATTCTGATAAACCTATTGTAAGTCGAATATATCCTGAAGTCCAAAATGCACTTAATACACGCAGCCTACCAAATACCCCTGCGTAGTGGCACAGCACACTGCTAAGTGTTGCTTATTCATTATTGAAATCTTATGGCTGACTTGGAGCTTTGGATGACTGTTGCTGCCATGTATCTTTGAGAGATGTCCATACCCTTGGGGCAAGCTTAGGGAATTATTAATATTTAAAATTGGAAATATGATTTCTAAGGAATGCAAATCACTGTATGGTATCATGAAATCATCATAAGTATAAGGGACCCTCTGCACTGATTCCTTTAAGCAGGAATAAAGAAAGAGAATTTAGAGTCATTATCTGATTTCCAAATTTAGAGCTCAAGCAATATCTCCCCTTTGGGTATTCTGGACTCATTCATGTCAGGTGTGAGGAAAGGGGCTTCCTTACATTCTCTTGGAAGGCTGTGGATCCCACTATTTACTTAAAAAGAATTCTTTAAAGGAAGAAAACTTTTAAGATGCACAAAGATCTTTCTAACCGCAAAATCATGTTAGAATTATAAAATAAGTGACTAAAAAGAGGAGTGAATGTAAACTACGCTGTGGTGGTATCATGTTCCCCAAAATATTGTGCACCCTAATAAACTTATCTGGGTCAGAGAACAGAACAGCCACTAGATACAGAGGCTAGAAAATTGTGGCACTCACGCCTTTAATCCTAGCATTCCGGAGGTAGAGATCTACCTGGATCTCTGTGTTCAAGGATACAGCCAAGCATGGTGACTCACACCTTTAATCCCAGAAAGTGAGCGTTTAATCCCAGGGAGTGATGGCAGAAAGCAGAAAGGTATATAAGGCGTGAAGACCAGAAACTAGAAGCTTTTGGCCTGGTTAAGCGTTCAGGCTGTGAGTAGCAGTTCAGCTGAGATCCATTTGGATGAGGACTCAGAAGCTTCCAGTCTAAGGAAACAGGATCAGCTGAGGAATTGGCAAGGTGAGGTGGCTGTGGTTTGTTCTGCTTCTCTGATCTTCCAGCATTCACCCCAATACCTGCTCCAGGTTTGTTTTTATTAACAAGAATTTTTAAGATTCATGCTACACTACGCTGAGCTGTTCAAGGGGTACTCTGCTAAAAGACAAAGAAATGGACATGATTGCCTTTTACTCTTTCACCCAATACACCCATTCAGATGAAGCTGGCTAAGAAGAGACCTCAGAGGCTGCTGCAACCTACTCCACTAACACTGAAGAGATTTGCAAAACCACAGGACCCAGGAAGATCTTCTTGAAAATGAATACTTTACATATATGGCATTATCTTGAGTGCCTTAATTGTTCCTTGTTCCTCTAAGTGATGTCTCCTGTCACTCAAGAGTACCATCTACCATCTTTGTCCCACAGCAGCCTCCTAACATCCAGACTCTCTTCAGGAAGGACTACAAAGGACTCCGGAGATAAGGAGGGGATGCCTGGGCTTGCTGTGTCAGCATGAACTTCTGAGTTCAGATCCCCAGCCTTGTTTCTGTAGCAGCATGATTATGAGTAAGTCACTTGCCTGTCAGAAGGAAAGGGGAAGGGAGAGGGAGGGGTGGGGGGAGAGAGAGTTGGAGGGAAGGGGGGAGAAAGAGAGAGAAAGAGACCTTGATTATATTTTGCAATATCAAAAAGTATGGGGAAAAAACCATTCTCTCAAATTGAAAGTATTTAAAGAAAATAGAATTATTCTTTTTAATTGGTGTTTAATTTTTGACATGAAGGGGTTAGGTTTCTTGGCTTTTTAGGCATAGAACAGCAGCGAGCTCCCTTTCCTTCATAGGTTTTACACGGATGAGTTGCTGTTGAGAAAAGACAATGATCAGAAGTAATCACTGAAGGAGAATGTGACCAGTCAGGAAATCATCCAGAAAATTAAAATACAACTCCCATTTCTGGTGACGGCTTGGCAAGCAACTTTGAATAGGAAGTGAGAGAAGTGCGAGAGAAAAACATCAGGGACCAGAGAAGCCTGGCTCCAGAGCTGAGGCTTCTGGGAGGAAGCCAGGGTAAAGGACAAGAGTTGAGGACATGGAGCTTAGAGTCTTGGGTTTTAACACATCCAGCAGATGGGTGACCCTGGAGGAGTCATGGAAGGGATATATAGGTTTTTCATTTCCTCCACAGAAAAGACAACATAAGAATTTGGCTAACATGAAGATAGCTTATGATTTTTTAGTCATTAATATGTGCTTCAGTACAGAATTCAATGTTTTTCTGCTGTGAACTAACTGTACTCCCATTGCAAATCTTTCCCATTTCCTAATCTTTTGTCTTCTCAAAAAATATTGAAAGGGCTAAGGAGGTGACTCTGTGGGTGAAATGTTTGCTGTGTAAGCATGAGGTACTGAGTTCAGATCCCCAGAAGCCATGTAAAGCCGGATGAGGTAGTGTGTGTCTGCAGACCCAGTGCTCATTATGACAAGATGAGAAGCAGATATGGGACTATCCCCAGAAGCTCATGGGCCAGACAGCCTGACATATGCAATGGCAAACACTAAGAAACCCTGGATCAAACAAAGTAGAAAGTGAAAATCAACACCAGTCTTCTGACTTCTACATGTATTATGTATCTCCCAAATGCCCATATTCAAACATATCACACACTCCTAATATTCACGAGTGCACGCACGTGTGTTCATGTACGTGCACACACACACAATATTGGAAGTCAGGGAGGAGGGGATAGAAGCAAAGAGGAGGAAAAGAATTTAGAACAGAGGTGAGTTGGACGAAGCAGGGCTTCCTGGTCTGTACAGCAGTTTGCTGACCAGACAACAGAGCATACAGAGCACAGTGGTGATATTAACCGGTACAGTACGTGGCAACGTCTGGCCTTAAATCTGGTTCAGTCACTTACCAGACATGTGACCTTGAACTACTTACTTCCTTTCTCTACAACTCATTTTCCTAGCTGGAAACGCAAGCATAATAGCCTCTATCTCTTCATGCCATTGTGAGGATTAAATGAGTTTGGGCAAATAAAAGGCATTCAATAAATGTTTGCCATTACAATAATAATTTGATACAAAAGAGGACTGTCCCTGGGCCATAGTTTGCAGGAATAATCTTTCTCATTCAGAGAAAATTGCTAGAATCAGACTACTGTGTGCTCTCCACACTTTTTCAAATATATTCTCAAGATACTGGAAAGATTTTTCTTTTATCCATTTTAGTGCCTTCTCCAGCAGTCTCTCAACTTCTCTCCTATTCTCTCTGTCTCCCCATCTCCCTCTTTCATCATCAATAAAGAAGCTACCCATGTAGTAACTAGATAAAGCAAATATGGCAGTACACAGGCCTCACCCCACTAGGAGCTATGTAAGTTTGTCCAAAGGGGATAACAATGCTAATTTTATTTTTCAGTTACTAGAACCTCCCTCAAACCTTAAGTGCACATTCCAGTGCCTCTTCAGTCTGCTCCCAGCTACTTCAACCCAGGCTCTCGGGACTCCAATAGTGCTACCTTCAAGTCCTTTCTCACAAATCTGACACCTACATGCTGGGTATGATAGAAACTCTTTCCCACTATTCAATGTATATGATGTTGGGAAAATTGGAGGGTGAATAGAAAAGGCTTAATAATAGTGTTAATGAAACTTTAGATATGGAAATGTATACATTGACCATGGATGAGCTGAAAAGGGACATGTGAGTGGCAGGAATGGACAAGTGGTATCCCAGCCCCCAGATGTACAATAGACATAGAAATAATGAGCATAAGTACAAGAGAGTTATTTAGGAAATGTGTGGTGTTGAAAATTCAGATAAGTATGTAAAAGAAGGAACAGAATGAGAAAATGGGGGAGAAAGTCTAAGAGCTTAAAAAAACACATACAAAGTTCATAAAAGCTGGAGAGGAGAGAGGAGGGGAGGGAAGGGGAGGGAAGGGAAGAGGAGAGGAGAAGAAAGGAGAGGAGAGGAGGTTGGATAAGGAAGTGCTGGGGCCCAAGAACTGTGGCCCCAGCCACCTGTGCTCAAAGAACTGTAGGAGAGAAGCTTCTAGGAGTCTTATCTGGTTAGACTTTCAAGTAGATTCAGAAAATGTTTAAACCTTGGGACCAAAGGACCCACCTAGGATCCAGGCCCCAAAACTCTTGACTCCTTTTGGTATATTCTACTAGAAATCTGCAGGTTTCTTATCTGTGTAGCTTTTGGACCTTAGATGCATTCCCACAGTAATAATGTATTTCTAATAACTAGCTGGATGGCTCAGTAAAGAAAGCCAGACAATACTGGAAGGACCCAGATTTTACACCAAGCTGACTTTGATGTCTGATAGATTCCTTTCTCTTTAAAAATGTTTTTCTGATTGCCTCTTAGAGAATAGTGTGAAACAAGAACACCAAAGTATCTATTTGATGAAAGTGGAATAAAATGAAATGGTCATTCCCCAAAACTTTCTTAAAAATCAGTAAGTGAAGGAATTGTATGTGCTCTCATACATTTTGCTGAAAGCACTATCCCTGCTACTCTGTGACTATACTAGAATATAAAAGACAGCATCAGATTTAGCAAAGAATTACATGTGTAGATATTGTATGTTTACATATGAATATATTAGGAGATTTTACCCCTACTTTCTTTCTGCCTCTGGTGTCATGCTGGAGACCATATTACATGGCATGTGAAAAAGATTTGTGTAGATATACTTAAGGTTAAGAATAAACCGACTTTATTTTTTTGTCTTTAACATTTTTTATTTACAAAATTTTTTATTCATTTTACATACCAACCACAGATCCCTCTCTCATTCCCCCTCCCCACTGCCTCCACCCCTGCCTTCCCCCCACAACCCATTCCTCATCCTCTCCTCCAAAAGAATAAGTTCTCCCATGGGAGAACAGAAAAGCCTGGTACATTTAGTTGAGGTAAGACCAAGCCCCTCCCCTCTGCATCAAGGGTGAGCAAGGTGTCTGACCATAGGTAATGAGATCCAGAAAACCAGCTCATGCACCAGGGATAGATCCTGATCACACGACTAGGGGCCCCTCACACAGACCCAGCTACACAACTATCTCACTTATGCAGAGGGTCTAGTCCAGTCCCATGCAGGTTCCACAGCTGTCCGTCTAACGTTTGTGCATTCCTACTAGCTTGGTTCAGTTGTCTCTGTAGATTTCCGCATCATGATCTCTCCCCCACCCCCCCACCCCCGCTCATATAATCCCTCTTCCCTCTCTTCAACTGGACTCCTGGATCTCGGCCTGGCAGAATTATTCATAATAGCCAGAACCTGGAAACAACCTAGATGCCCCTCAACCAAAAATGAATAAAGAAAATGTGGTACATACATACAATGAAGTATTACTCAGCTGTAAAGAACAATGACATCATGAAATTTGCAGGCAAATGGATGAAACTAGAAAATGTCATCCTGAGTGAGGTAACCCAGACTCATAAACTGACTTTAAAATGGAAGACAGTCCTGGATTCTCCATATAGGCTCAAAGCCACTAGACCAGCGGTTCTCAATCTGTGGTTCACAACCCTTTTGGGGGGTTGAACAATCCTTTCACAGGGGTCTGTGGTGATATTTTATTTGTGCTTTGATAAATAAAGCTTACCTTGAGATCAGGGGGAAAAGGTCAGCCATTTTAAGTAAACAAAGTCAGGCAGCACATGCCCTTAATCCGATCACTTATCAGGCAGGGTCTCTGTGTGTTCAAGACCATACTAGGGAACAGAGCCAAATGTGGTGACACATGCCTTTAATTCCAGTACCAACCACAGAGACCTGGAGGTCTGTACAGACAGGCAGTGACAAGGAAGTGAGATAGCTGGGCTAAGAGCCAATGAGAGGACAGAAAAGCAAGGTATATAAAGGCATGGGTAGACAGGAAGTAGCTCACATTTTAGAGGCTGCAGAGCTGGTAAGGTAAGGTTGGCTGGTGGCTATTCCTATTTCCCTGATCTGATCTCTAAGGCTTTCACCCCTGTATTTGGCTCTGTGTTTTTTATTTAATAAGACCGCTTAGAAATTCGTCTATAGGGGTCACCTAAGACCATCAGAAAATACAGATATTTACATTACAATTCATAACAGTAGCAAAAGTACGGTTAGGAAGTAACAATGAAATAATTGTATGATTGGGGGTCAGCACAACATGAGGCTGTGTTAAAGGGTTGCAGCTTTCGGAAGGTTGAGAAGCACTGCAGTAGATGAAGAGACATACAGAAGAAAAAATAAGTCAGAGATATTTGAAGCATGAGATTCTCTCTAGACAACCTTGCTGTCTTGGAGATGGAAGGAGACATGTAGAAAATGCATAAAAGACATGGGCTTGGAAGTGGATATTTCTTCAGAGACTTAAGTAGAGACTGTAGCCATGACTGTTCCTTGATGCTGACCCTAGAGGCCTTAAACAAAGAATCTACCTCAGGTGTACTGTACCTGTGTTGTTGATCCATGGAAACCAGAGATTATCAGTGCTGTTTGAATTCATTGAGTGTGAGGTAATTTAGTACAGCAACAATAGAAAGTGAGAACACCAGCCTTCACTTCTCATGATCATCGCCTTCTTCCAAATATCAGATTGAATGTCATTATGGCTAAAGGGCTTACTATCAGCATCCCACTCAAAATCAGTACCTTCTTCCACATCCATATTGTTCTTCTTTAGCCACCACTGTTTACTTCCTTAATGGTCTATCATAATTTAATTTCCTTTTTTGATTTTTAACCACTGTTTGATCTATTCATGTTACCCAAGTGCAAAAATCATGGGAACATGATTATGTTCTCCATCTTAGCATCATTGCCATAATTGTGGCTCAGGTACTTTATATAAGTATGTTGAATGAATACTGACTGGGTAACATCATACAATATGGACTGACTGGTACAGAAGCCCCATGAGAGCATAGGCTTTATATCATGACTCTGACTCTGAGATGCAGAAGAGTAAATGTCATAACTAGGCACTCAATAAATATTTGTTGATGAGATTGATTTTTATTGAGCACATATTTTATACCATGAACAATTATCTCTACCTAATTTCATTGGATGTCACATAGCACTTCAAGGTTTGACACCATTATTTTCTCCATTTTAAAGATCACATTTGCAGTGATCAATCACATTGTTCAAACCCACTCTGCTGCTAAATGGTAGAAGTAGAAGTCAGGATTTTATAACAACCTACACTTTCTACCTTTTCCTAGTAGGTCCCTAGTAGTAACACAATCTACTACAACCTCACTGGATAAGAAAAAGTCAATGTATTAAAAAAATCCTTATGTTTGAATTACATAATAATATGAATATACTTTCAAGGAATTCATAGAGCCTACCCATAATCCTCAATTCAACTTGAAATCTACTACTTGCATCAAAAGATGTTTCTAAGATTTTCTGGGTAGATCCAGTAAGCTTCAGATGTCCTTCTAGGTTTCTTTCAGTTATTAGATAGGCATTTTAAAGACAGTGAAAAAATTCCTCAAGATTCAAAGATATTAAGGGCCAATGCTAAGATGACAGGTGTAGACAGGTCCAGTATTTTAGGAATACAGCTCTGTCTAGTTGCCCTGATGATTGAAAAGCATGCTAGTTTCCTGTTCATAAAAGCTTCTCTGTCTGCTTCAGTTCTTCAGTGGTATTTCATCTCTCAAGTATTTGTACAGTCACCAGCAACTAGACTAGAACATGAAACAAATGACCAATGAATGATAACTTCTCACAGAACTAGAAACTTTGGGGTAGGGTCAGTTTCAAGCCTCCAGCTCCTACAGGTCCAGGTCCATGAGCATTTGAAATTTCCTTCTCACAGAAAGCCTCCACCAAAGACTGGCTCTGGGGTGCTTGCCATTCCCTTGCTAAACACCATTTCATAGAAATCAACTATTTATGATCCCTCTCAGCTTTGTGTAACACTTTGAATTCCTTCTAGATAAACAGCAGGATGGTGGCCAAAAAGGAGCCAAGAAAGAAGTTAGATATATGACCCTAAAGCTCGATTTATCAAGTTGGGTTTCTAAAACTGCCTGTACCTTCCACAACTATGGAACAGCTGGGTGATTTCTCTTTACCTTTGCTGCCACTACCTCATGACCTGCTGGAGCTCTTCTGGCACTTGAGCCTTGGAATACTGCTTTCCCTTATCTCTAGTACGCTTTCCTCAAAATGAGTCACTATGACAGCTACCAGCTCCCAGACTGAGCTTCCTGCATGCAACTCAAAGTGCTCAGGGGCAAACAGCAAGGAAAGCATAAGGCTACCCAAGTCACAGGCAAGGCAGTTCAACACGAACAAGAGCCACTACAAAACCTGGTTTTCTTCTTTGTGTGTATATTTGTCCATGTTACGCCTGTTTTAATGTGTGTGTGCGTGTGTATGCAAATGCATGCACGTGTGTGAAAGCCAGAGACACTGTCTTGTGTCTCCCTCAATTGTTCTCCACTTTGCTTTTTTGAGACAGTCTCTCACTAGGCTGGTCCCTAGACCTGAAGCTCAGTGATTGGTTGAGCTGATCAGCTAGCAACCCCTGGAACCTGCCTGTCTCTGCTCTTTCCCCCAGAGTGTCACTGCATCTGGGCTTTTTTACTTGGGTGCTAAGGATTCAAACTCAGGTCCTCAGACTTGGGTGACAACTGAACCATTTCCTTAGCTCCTCCCTTAGTATTCTAAGTCCAGGAGCCTTCCACTTAAATTACTTCTACTCTTTCAATGCCCTCCTTGCTCCAAAAAAGGGTGTTTTCTTCTAATTTGCAAGGGACAGCGAATAACAGTTAAGAGCTCAGACTCTAGAGCCTCATTATCTGGCTCTGCAATGATTTTTGTTGTTGTTTGTTTTGATTTTTGGTTCTGTGGTCTCTCTTTCTCTCTCTGTCTCTGTCTCTGTCTCTCTCTCTCTCTCTCTCTCTCTCTCACACACACACACACACACACACACAAAGAGAGACACACAGAGAGAGAGACACACAGAGAGAAAACATAAAGAATGTTAGGTAGGGAGGTGTGGAAGATGTGGGAGGAGTTGAGGAAATATGATCAAAATATAATATATGAAAATTTTTAAATATAAATAAAAGTAACTAACTGAAAAGTGAATAAACATATAATAAATAAGGTGTCTGTTGTTAACTGAGGCAATATGGGGAAGGATAACTAACTCTAAAGACTTTTCAAAAAATCAATATACTACTTTAGAAGCTTTAGACACATATACACACACATGCACGCACACAAATATGTTACAGAAGTGTGTTACAGCTTAACATTTTCAAGATTTTGACATAATGATGTAGTGCCTACACCATTTAGTATGTCACTCTCCCAGCGAGGTTCAGGGTAACAATGACACAAATTATAAATGTTCCATATTCATCAAACACGTGAAAATTTATGTAGCAAAGTGTTTGCTTGCACTGTGTGAAGTAATTGAAGATTATAAATAGTCACATATCTGGCTTTTTCCCAAATGAGTTTGTGCCAGATTTTTAATGAAAAATGCTATGTTCAGAGATTTCAGGATGAAATAAATGCATGTGAGTTGTTGCTTTTATGTTCATATTCTGTTTACTTTTTCACTTTTTCTCTACACATATGTACTTATATGTACACGTGGGCACAAAGGGGACATTATATACACTATTTTGGACTTGATTTTCTTTCCCAATAAATAGCATATACTAGAGATATTTCTTTAATCAGTTGATATGGATCTAACTTATTCTTTCCAATATTACTTCTAATATCACAATGTAAATGTCTACCAGTGTGAATTTAACAGGTCCCTGGATGGTGGACATTTTCATAATTATTGAGTATTTGTTTCTGCCTTTTGTCCTTTTTTGTTACTTCTTCTTCATTTTTTACTTTTCTCTTTGGCTACAAACTTGCAGTGAGCCAATTCCTTTTTCATATCTCCTGATAGTATTTTGTAAGTTTATCTTTAGAGATTGTCTATGTGATAATTTGAACATTGTTTTTATTTTTTGAATCGTACCCACAAATGCTTAGGTGCTTGTTCATTGGAATCCTAGGGAATAGTCACACTAGTTTTTCAAAAGAGAGCCAAAGAAGTTAAATTATAGAGTCAGCCTAGTTTGTTTCCCTATCTGGTGTCAGTTTTCTTTTGGCTTATTAGTTTCAGATGGGTATCTTTTGTGAGTTCCTTATTCTCCCTATCTGTCTTAGGGTCTCTATTGCTGTGAAGAGATGCCATGACCATGGCAACTCTTATAAAGAAAAACACTTAATTGAGGTAGTGGCTTGCAGTTTTAGAGGCTTAGTCAATTATCATCATGGTGGAGAGCATGGTGGCATGCAGGCAAACATGGTGCTGGAGAAATAGCTGAGAATTCTGTATCTCAGAGGCTTCACTGGGCATGGCGTCAGCATATATGAGACCTCAAAACCCATACCCACAGTGACACACTTCTTGCCACAAGGCAACACCTCCTAATAGTGACATTCCCTTTGGGGGCCATTTTCTTTTAAACAACCACACTACCTTTTTCTGCTTCTTTGCTAAGAGGTTTATAGCTACAGTTCACATTTCACATAAGTCATCCATTTAAACACACCATTCAATGCTTTTGAGTTGTGCTATATTTAAAGTTATTCAGTCACCATGACAATCAACTTTAGGGAATTTTCATAATCTCAAAAAGAAAACTGATACCCTTTAGTCCTTGCTTCCTAATCCCCCTAGTGTCCCAGCCCTGTCCTTTGGAAATTCCATATATAGTAGAGCTATTTGTAAACAAGTTCTTCCTGGTCTCCTACCCTTATCTGTTTGAAATGGTGTCTTCAGTCTAGCCTTGCTTTCTCAGAGTTCTGTACTTTTTAAGATGTTACACACAATGACAAGTGCTAACTGGGGGCAGACCTCTTCTGAGCTACACACTACCTACTATGTTAAACATGCTGCTTCTCTCAGACTACGTTGACAAGTTATAGTCCATGGGCCAAATCTGCTCAACAATCTATTTAAATATAGTCTGAGTTCAGAAAACATTATGAAACCTTAAAGCTTTTTTTTTAAAAAAAATCACATGTATATACTACATTCTGACTACTGTAACACTTTTCCTATTATCTCTTAATTTCCTCTCCATTTTTTTATGCCTCCTTCTCCTTACAAATCCCTTTCCTACATTCATGTCTGCTTGATACAACAAGTATTTTTCAGGGATATTTGTATAAAATATAATGATAGTATTTCTTTGGCAATTATTAAATAAGGGTTATGGATATGTAGGAATTTATTGCATAACATTAGTATGCTTGACATATTCCAAAATTAAAACAAAGATGAGCCTTCAAATAAATCCCAACAAGGTGCTGAGATGGCTCAGTGGGTAGAAGTGCTTGCCATGTAAGTCTGACAGTCTTAATTTTGACCCCAAGAATCAAGTTGAAGGAAAGAACTAATTCCCAAAAGTTGTCTTCTGACCTCCACATTCATGCAGTAACATGTGTGCACCTTCTCTCTCTCTCTCTCTCTCTCTCTCTCTCTCTCTCTCTCTCTCTCTCTCTCTC
>CABHPP010123423.1:9311-34481 GCA_902168425.1 Peromyscus attwateri | reverse complement strand
ACACACACACACACACACACACACACACACACACACACACACACACAACTTATGATTTTCATGCCCCTGGCTGCAGTGTTCTTCTTCACAATTCTCCATGTACACAATTCCTATAATACATCTTGTCATAGTTTTGCTAGGTAATATAAAATAGACGTTTATAACATATGTGATGATTCCTTTTTGTCATATAAAAATTATCCCAGTACTAAGCAATATTTATAGAATGTTACCATGTTGCCCGCATCCTGTTGTTTTCTTCTAGTAAGACATTTAATCTTCACAATAGCTCTGTAAGATAGATACTGTTATCATCTCTGTTTAATAGATGAGGATGCCAAGTCACAGTTGCCACTCTTCATCAATGGTAAAGTGAATTCACGCTCAGCTAACTGACTTCAAGGTTCAGCTCCTAATCATTGCCCCCTGGCTCCGTAGATACCTGACTCTTAGCTTTCTATTTCTAAAATTGAGGTTGCTGAATATGGATTAAATGAGTTAAGCAATACATGTTAAGGATATAGCACACTACCTGGTGCACATTGAATTTTTCATAAATAATACCATTGTTGGCTATTATAATGAATAAAACAATGACTCTAATGTTGGGGATTTCAGACATCAAAGAGAAAAGAACAGAGCAAAGTGGTTAAGAAAAGGACTTCAAATCTTAGCTCTCTCAAGTAAATTAAGTGCTGTGGTTCTCATAGAAAACACAGAACAGAGCCTGACACTAAGTGCTAAATAAATTTGCCTTATGATAACAAATATATTCCCTTGAGCCCTTTGACTCTTCTGCCTATATATCTAGTTTATCATAATACAACTTCGTTTTGATAACATCTGTGACAGCCTGCTGCTTCTTGTTTTCACTTATTAGTCTCCTTAAAGGCAGGCTTGGCTTCTTTGTTCTACACATCCACAATCAGCAAACTCCAGAGTCCAGTATGCTGAATGGCTAGATGCATGCATAATAGTCATCAGTAATGGATCAATGATTGAGTCTGAGGCGAAACACAAATAAACAAACAAAAAGAATAAAACATCGCAGGGCTGGGGAAGTGGCTTTGTAGGCCAAGTGCTTGCTTTACAAGCATGAGAACCTGAGTCTAGATCAACAAAAAAGCTGGACCCAGTGGCTTGTCTATAACCTCAGCGCTGGGAATGGAAGGAGACAGAGGATAGACAGGCTAGCTGAATCGGAGCTCCATGTTTACCAATCCCACATCAACTTTGTCTCAAAAATTTAGGCAAAGAGTGGCTAAAGAGGACACCCAATGTCAGCCTCCCCTCTAGCACCTACATGCACACTTCCAGAAACATGTATATCACATACATAAAAGAAAAGGGATTAAGATTGAGGACGTCCTATAGCTAGTATGGCATCTACCACTGGGGCCAATTTTATTGACCAAAGAGTAAAATAGAAAACTGCTATCTACTTCTGTGAAGACATTAAATATTTAATAAATGAGACTTAAATGTCAACAGGCAAAGGACATATTTCATTTCATTTAGTTCACTGTTCTACCTCATTATTCTCCCCTTGAGTATAATACATTTTGACTTTCATATCAATTATTAGCCTGAAACTACTTTTTCCCCAAATATGGCAGCCTGTGGCTCTGGAACTGATGTAAGGAAGACTGAGATGTGTATTTGTGCAGATATGCCTACCTCCCAATTATGGAGGCTATATAGAACACACAGGAATTTCTGATCCAGACTATGTAGCAGAATAATGTGGAGAGTTTATTAAACATGCAGATACTCAGGTTCCATGTCAGGTTGTCTCCATTATGTTCGGAATGGAGAAGAAAGCCAAGTATCTATATTTTTTAGATACTGTCCAATGACACCAACACAACATCTCGAAGATATACAAGGTCAATTAATAGATGTTACTGAATCCTTCCAAGCCTATATCACTCACCTGTCTTCTTGTCCTAGCCTTTACATATTTACCTGAAAACACTATGGAAATACATTCTTATAGTATCTCACATAGCACAAGTCGCATGGACCCCGAGAAAGAACAAGGGTCCTGTCATACACAACATCTGGAAACCAAATGTTTTTCTAGACAGCTTGGTGAGGCAAGAGTGGCAAGCAATTTGGCCCATACAGGAAGCATCCCATAAGCCTGCGGTTTTTCATCCTGTCTTTGCACACTGGCTTGTAAGCTGATACAGTCTGAAGGAGCTCCTGTTCCTTTCAGTGCTTGGAAATAAATGTGTTCACTAAAGCACAGAATCAGAAACAGAAAAAAAACTTTTAAAATGAAGAAAATAAAGATATTTTAACTTTTAAATGGACGTAATTTTTAAATATTACTTCTAGTTCTAGAGAACAAAACAAAAAAAAAAAATGCACCAAGAGCAGACACAGAAATACACCAGTCTGCTCCAGAAGGCCTCCACAGAACTTGACCACTGAAAAAGGATACTGTTCTTGTCTCAGCAGTTCAGCTTCTTATGGTTCAGTGTAGCCAGCCTTACCATAGGAGTCAGCAAGCCAGGCGTTTGCACAGAGATGTGGGTTTACTTTAAAGCACAAATGGTCCTGCGCTATGCAACTGGTCTTAATTTGGCTGAGCTAACAATGAATTGCAACAGTCCTTGACTATGGATCTGACAGGCACCACTCACTCACATGCCGTCAGCCATTCCTTCTTATGTTTAAGGACTTCAAATAGCAGGACGGATGAAACTATTTCACTGTGTACTGATTATCAATTAGTCTATCTGATGAATCAGAATACTCACATGTACAGCAAGTTACATGAAGCAGCTTTACTATTTACAGATAGGCAGCAAGAGATAACAGAAGTCGAGAATTCACTCAACGTCTTGGCCCAGAAAGCTTCTTGGAGTAGATGAGGACTTGACTGCTCCTACTTACACCAGATGAGAAGCTCCAGAAAGCAGCCTACACTGGATTTTCTGTCTCTAGGGTCATATAACTGACTGAGAGAAAGTGGTGAAAAGCACCTTGTTTCTAGGAGAAGCTGGAACTGAGCCTAGAATGTTCTATGCAGCTCCCTCCTTACCTCAGAATGCTGCATTCCCAGAACATTCCACAGGTATTATGGAGAACAACAAGTAAGAGAAATGGAGAGGACTGGATAATTTCAATGCTGCCTATTGAATAGTCCTACAGGAAGGCACTGTGGGAACACTGAAAATAGAATCCTACAGCAACAAGCGGCTTCTAAAAAGGCCCATCAAGAAACAAAAGCAAATATCAATGCGAGAGTGAATCAACTACCAGAGTGCCAAACAATCTTCTCCCCAGTAACCCTCATCTTCCATCCTATACCTACCCAGTTGACATATTCAATAGTAAGACGTGTCCCTTCTGCCAATGGATACATTCTTTAACCCACATTTTAACAGGCACCTCAGTCAATATAATTATATGCTCTAAGGCCCAATTATTTTACCTCTAGGGAAAAATACAAACTGGATAAAGCTGAGTGCCAACTACTGGCATAAAAAAATAAATATTATCTATACATCAAAAGGACAGAAAAATGAAAAAAAATGAACCATCTGTACAGTGATAATGACAACTCAGTTTGAAGAACCTGGTTTACATTATCTCAGCTGATCATAGAATTATAGAAGGAGTTATTGTTCCTATTTGACAGATAATCAAAGAGTTAGAAACCACCCATGACAGTACCTAATGTTACAAACCATGTCTTATCCTCCCATTTCCTCCCCCCTCCCTCTACCCCCTGGCCATTCACCCACTCCTCCTCCCTCTCCATTCAGAAAGATGCAGGCCTCCCTGCTTGAACAAAGCATGGCACATCAAGTTGAGGTAAGACCGAGCTCCTCCCACTGCATAAAGGCTGGGAGAGGTCATCTAGTATGGGAAACAGGTTCCTAAAAGCCAACTAAGCGACAGGGACAGGTCCTGATCCCACTGCTGGGAGCCCCACAAACAGACCAAGCTACACAACTGTCACACACATGCAGAGGGCCTAGGCTGATCCCATGCCAGCTCCCTAACTGTCGGTCTAGAGTTCATGTGCTCCCAGGAGCTCAGGTCAGCAGTCTCTGTGGGTTCCTCCATCATGACCTTGACCCTCCTGGCTCTTACAGTCCCTCCTCCCTTTCTTCAGGAGGACTCCTGGAGATCACCCCAGTGCTTGGCTGTGAATCTCTGCATCTGCTTCCATCAGTTACTGAATAAAGGCTCTGTGATGACAATTAGGATAGTCATCAATCTCATTACAGGAGAAGGCCAGTTCAGGCACCCTCTTCATTATTGCTAGGAGTCTTAGCTGGAGTCATCCTTGTAGATTCCTAGGAGTTTCCCTGGTACCAGGTTTCTCCCTAACCTCGAAATGGCGCCCCCATCAAGACTTCTCTTTTGTTACTCTCCCGCTCCGTTCTGGCCCCAACCTGCCCCCTCTCACACCCAGCTGGCCCAACCACCTCCCTCAAGTTACCATATCCCCACATCCCACATCCCCCTCACCCCACCCCAGTTTACCCAGAGAGATTACCATTATTTCTCATCATTAATAACTAACTGTATGAATACCTACTACGGAGTAGGAATTAAGTCAGACACTGAAAATGTTGAGGGTACAGCTGCAACCCACTCAGCTGTGATCTGGAGAGCTGGCTAGGGCAACAAGGGAATGACAAAATGATAGACATATGCACAGAGAGAAAAGATGGGGTCACGTAGGCTGTGCAGTCTGATGGAACCACACCTATACCACCATCATTGGGAACTTCAGCATGTTTGTTATGTATAGCACAGGGGAAGTGGTTCGCTAGTCTCACGAGGAGGTCTCTGTAGGCAAGCAGTGTATCCAGCTATAAACATCTTGGAGGAGGAAGCTGCAGATGCTAGTTTTTGCATACACTGATCAATCAGCCTTAAACACTCATACTTGAACCAGAGGAAGAAGGCTTTGACAATTTTGAGCAGGGCAGACCCATATGGGTCTGAGGCACTTAATACTCCCTCCCTCCCTGCAGGGTTCCCTTCACTGAAGGAAGAAGTCCTGTGGCTAAATAGGGAATGTGCTCTAAGAATTATATAGTAAATGATTATTTGGCTTCACGACTAAATTTCTTCAATGATAAAAATATAGCCATACTCTAGCTAAATCATTCCATTTTCAGATGGTTCTGATAGAAAATTCTTTCTCACCTTACAGATATCTCTCTCTCCTTTCCTTCCATTCCTACACTATAGGCCCAGCCCAGGGATTTTTACTTAACATTTCAAGAATTTAAATGCAACTGTTATCATCAGCCACCCTCAGCTTCCCTGTCTCAGCCTCTGCTTGCTCCTTCTGTGTGAGGAGCTGACTAGTATACCCCAAGGATTCTTCCCTGCCCCACTTTCCAAAGTAATTGAAGTTTGTGGTAGGATGTGGAGAAGTAGCTGAATTCAGGCTCTACCATTTCAATTCCCAATTGCTTGTGCTTTGAATTAGGACACAGTCCATGTTTGCTTCGTTTCTTAATTGTAGCATCTTTGCCACCTGTGCCAACAGACCATCTCCCTGGGCCTCTACTCTGACTTTCTGACATTACAACATAAGCCTTGGTTAAGAAACTGAAATATGACTGGGCTGTGATGGTGCACATCTTTAATCTCAGCACTCCCAGGACAGAGGCAGGTGGAGTTCAAAGACAGCCTGGTCTACAGAGTTCCAGGAAAGCTAGGACTACACAGAGAAACCCTGGCTAGAAAAACCCAAACTTAAATAAATAAATGAAAAGAAACTGAAATATGGCTATCAAAGGAACTTCAATTAAGTATTTTAACAGACTAAGAGAGATGGAAGGGGATGAGGGAGATAGAGGTTCCATATAAAAGAATGAAGAGGCTTGTGGGTAATTACTTTATGGTGTCTAAGGCGAAGAAGAGATGAGATGTAGGGCAAGGATTAGAAAGGTAGAATTTGGCCAGGCGGTGGTGGCGCACGCCTTTAATCCCAGCACTCGGGAGGCAAAGCCAGGTGGATCTCTGTGAGTTCGAGGCCAGCCTGGGCTACCAAATGAGTCCCAGGAAAGGCGCAAAGCTACACAGAGAAACCCTGTCTCGAAAAACCAAAAAAAGAAAGGTGGAATTTGATGTTGCCTTATCCGCAGATCTGAGTAAAAACTGAGTGGAACTGCAGGTGAATGCACCTCTTGAGAGGGATGAAAGTTGAATTCCCTGATGTTGATTTTCATCTATTAAAAATAGCACGTCAAAAGCAATGATTTACACCTAAAGTGAATTCTGAGTGGCTAATAACTATACTTACACCCACCTATTTTTATATGTTTTTAACATAACTAAGGTTTCAAACTGCAAACTGCTTTCATATTGAATCAGGAGTTGAAGACTATCTGTGAGTAATGCAGGTAGATATTTATAGATTAAGTGAATAGAATACTGTAGGTAGATTATAATCATGAATTCTTTTACAAAGGGCTACAAAATTTCTGATAACTTTGTAATATTATTTCATCATTTTGCAAATATCAGAATATGCTTACATACATAAAGATAGCTACAAAGTTAATGGTATAATCACCTAGAACTGCTATCATATATGTGCACCGTGTCTGACCAAACTGTCACGTGATATGTAATTATTCTTACTGAGGAAAACAGGAAACCAGTTCATCAAGGCGGCAGGACAAAAATTTCATTGCTCTCCCTCTCTGTCCCTCCCCCTACTCTACTATCCTGTTCCCTCATCCCCTTCTCTCTTCCCCCTTTGCAGTTTATCCAGGAGATCTTATCTATTTACCCCTCCCAGGGCGATTCATGCATGTCCTTCTTAGGGTACTCCTTGTTACCTAGTTTCTCTGGGGTTGTGGATTGTAGCCTGGTTATCCTTTGCTTTACATCTAATATTCACTTATGAGTGAGTATATAACCATGTTTGTCTTTCTAGGTCTGGGTTACCTGACTCAGGATGGTAATTTCTAGTTCCATCCATTTGCCTACAAATTTCATGATGATTGTTCTTTACCACTGTGTAAATGTACCACATTTTCTTTATCCATTCTTTGGTTAAGGGACATCTAGGTTGTTTCCAGGTTCTGGCTAATAGGAATAATGCTACTATGAACATAGTTGAGCAAGTATCCTTATGGTATGATTGAGCATCCTTTGAGTATATGCCCAAGAGTAGTATTGCTGAGTCTTGAGGTAGATTAATTCCCAATTTTTTGAGAAACCGCCATACTGAATTCCAAAGTGGCTGTACAAGTTTGCACTCCCACCAGCAGTGGAGGAGTGTTTCCCTTTTCCACATCCTCTCCAACATAAGCTGTTATCAGTGTTTGTGATCTTAGTCATTCTGACAGGCATAAGATGGTATCTCAGAGTCATTTTGATTTGCATTTCTCTGATGGCTAAGGATGTTGAGCAATTCTTTAAATGTCTTTTGGCCATTTGAGATTCTTCTGTTGAGAATTCTCTGTTTAGATCTGCACCCTATTTTTTAATTGGATTGTTTGACATTTTGACGTCTAGTTTCTTGAGTTCTTTGTATATTTTGGAGATCAGCCCTCTGTCAGATGTGGGGTTGGTGAAGATCTTTCCCCATTCTGTAGGCTGTCATTTTGTCCGATTGACAGTGACCTTTGCCTTACAGACACTTCTAAGTATCAGGAGGTCCCATTTATTAATTGTTGATCTCAGTGTCTGTGCTACTGGTGTTATATTTAGGAAGTGGTCTCCTATGCCAATGCATTCAAAGCTACTTCCCACTTTCTCTTCTATCAGGTTCAGTGTAACTGGATTTATGTTGAGGTCTTTGATCCACTTGGACTTGAGTTTTGAGCAGGGCAGTGGATATGGATGTATTTGGATTCTTCTACATGTCGACATCCAGTTACTCCAGCACCATTCATTGAAGATGCTTTCTTTTTTCCACTGTACAATTTTGGCTTCTCTGTAAAAAATCAGGTGTTCATAGGTGTGTGGATTAATGTCCGGGTCTTCAATTCGATTCCATTTATCCACATCTGTATTTATGCCAACACCAAGCTGTTTTTATTTCCATAGCTCTACAGTAGAGCTTGTAGTCAGGATTGTGGTGCCTCCAGAAGTTGCTTTTATTGTACAGGATTGTTTTAGCTATCCTAGGTTTTTTGTTTTTCCATATGAAGTTGAGTATTGTTATTTCAATGTTTGTGGATAATTATGTTGGGATTTTGATAGGGATTGCACTGAATCTGTAGATTGCTTTTGGTAAGATTGCCATTTTTGCTATGTTGATCCTACCTATCCAAGAACATGGGAGATCTTTCCATTTTCTGATATCTTCTTTAGTTTCTTTCTTCAAAGATTTAAAGTTCTTTTCATACAGGTCTTTTTCACTTGTTTGGTTAGAGTTACCCCATGTTATATTATCTGTGGCTATTGTAAATGGTGATATTTCTCTGATTTCTTTCTCAACCCATTATCATTTATATATAAAAGGGCTACTAATTTTTTTGAGTTAATCTTGTATCCTGCCACATTACTGAAGGTGTTTATCAGCTGTAGGATTTCCCTGGTAGAATTTTTGGGGTCACTTATGTATAGTACCATATCATCTACAAAGAGTGAAAGTTTGACTTCTTCCTTTCCAATTTGTATCCCCTTGATCTCCTTTTGTTGTCTTATTACTCTAGCTAGAACTTCAAGTACTATGTTGAATAAGTATGGGGAGAATGGACAGCCTTGCCTCATTCCTGATTTTAGTAGAATCACTTTGTGTTTCTCTCCATTTAGTTTGATATTGGCTTTTGGCTTGCTATATACTGCCTTATTATGTTTAGGTATGTTCCTTGCATCCCTGGTCTCTCCAAGACCTTTATCATGAAGGAGTGCTGGATTTTGTCAAAAGATTTTTAGCATCTGGTGTGATGATCATGTGGTTTTTTTCTTTCAGTTTGTTTATATGGTGGGTTATATTGATAGATTTTCATATGTTGATCCATCCCTGCATCTCTGGAATGAAGCCTATTTGATCATGGTGGATGATTTTTTTGATGTGTTCCTGGATTCGGTTAGCCAGTATTTTATTGAGTATTTTTGCATCAATGTTCATGAGGGAGATTAGTCTGCAATTCCCTTTCTTTGTTGCATCTTTGTGTGGTTTGGATATCAGGCTGACTGTAGGCTCATGAAAAGAGTTTGGCAATATTCCTTCTATTTCTATTGTGTGGAACAATTTGAGGAGTATTGGCATTAGCTCTTCTTTAAAATTCTGATAGAATTCTGCACTGAACCCATCTGCTCCTGGGCTTTTTTCAGTTGGGAGACATTTATGACTTCTTCTGTTTCCTTGGGGGTTACAGGGTTATTTAAATTGTTTATCTGGTCTTGATTTAATTTTGATAAGTGATACCTATCCAGAAAATTGTCCATTTCTTTTAAATTTTCCAATTTTGTGGAGTACAGGTTTTTCAAGTATGAACTAATGATTCTCTGGATTTCCTCAGTGTCTGTTGTTATGTCCCCCTTTCATTTCTGATTTTGTTAATTTTGATATTCTCTCTCTTTGCCTTTTTGGTAGTTTGGATAAGAGTTTGTCTATCTTTTTGATTTTCTCGAAGAACCAACTCTTTGCTTCATTATTTCTTTGTATTGTTCTAATTTTTTCTATTTTATTGATTTCAGCCCTCAATTTGGTTATTTCCAGTCATCTATTCCACCTGGATGAGTTTGCTTCTCTTTGTTCTAGAACTTTCAGGTGTGCTGTTAAGTAGCTAATGTGAGATTTCTCCATCTTCTTTATGTAGGCATTTACAGCTATGAACTTTCCTCTCAGTACTGCTTTCATAGTGTCCCATAAGTTTGGGTATGCTATGCACTCATTTTCTTTGAACTCTAGGAAGTCTTTAATTTCTTTATTTCTTCCTTGACCCAATGGTGATTCAGTTGAGCATTGTTCAGTTTATAGGAGTTTCTTGGCTTTTTGCAATTTGTATTGTTGAATTCTAACTTTAATCCATGATAACCCGATAAGATACAGGGGTTTTTCCAATTTTTTTTGCATCTACTTATATTTGCTTTATGACCAAGTATGTGGTCAGTTTTGGAGAAAGTTCCTTGAGGCGCTGAGAAGAAGGTATATTCTTTTGTGTTTGAGTAAAATGTTCTATAGATATCTGTTAAGTCCATTTGAGTCATAACATCTGTTAGTTTTCTTACTTTTCTATTAAGTTTCTGTCTGGTAGACCTCTCCATAGATAAGAGTGGGGTGTTGAAGTCTCCCACTGTTAATGTATGGGGTTTGATGTTTGACTTAACCTTTAGTAGTGTTTCTTTTACATACGTGGATGTCCTTGTATTTGGAGCATAAATGTTCAGAATTGAGACCTTATCTTGATGGATTTTTCCTCTGATGAATATGAAATGTCCTCCATCTCTTTTGATTATTTTTAATTTGAAGTCTATTTTGTTAGATATTAAGATAGCTACACCAGCTTGTTTCTTTGGTCCATTTGACTGGAAAATCTTTTCCCAACCCTTTACTCTGAGGTAGTGTCTCTCTTTGAAGTTGCGGTGTGTTTCCTGTATGCAGCAGAAGGGTGGATCCTGTTTTGGTATCCAATCTGTTAGCCTGTGTCTTTTTATAGTTAAATTGAATCCATTGATACTAAGGGATATTAATGACCAGTGTTTGTTAATTCTTGTTATTTTTTGGTGGTAGTGTTGTGTGTTTCCCTTCTTTGGGATTTGTTGATGTGGGATTATCTATTGCCTGTGTTTTCATGGGTGCATCTAACTTCCTTATGTTGGATTTTTCCTACTAGTGCTTTCTGTATGGCTGGATTTGTGGATAAGTATTATTTAAATCTGGTTTTGTCATGGAATATCTTGTTTTCTCTATCTATGGTGACTAAAAGTTTTGTTGGGTATAATTGTCTGGGCTGGCATTTGTGGTCTCTTAGTGTCTGTAAAACATCTGTCCATGACCTTCTGTCTTTCAGATTCTCCATTGAGAAGTCAGGTGTTATTCTGATGGGTCTGCCTTTATATGTTACTAGGCCTTTTTCTTTTGCAGCTCTTGATATTCTTTCTTTATTCTGTATGTTTAGTGTTTTCATTATTATGTGGCAAAGGGATTTTTTTTTGGTCCAGTATATTTGGTGTTCTGTAAGCTTCTTGTATCTTCATATGTATGTCCTTCTTTAGGTTGGGAAAGTTTTCTTCTCTGATTTTGTTGAATATATTTTCTGTGCCTTTGAGCTGGTATTCTCCTTTTTTCTATTCCTATTATTCTTAGGTTTAGTCTTTTCATGGTGTCCCAGATTTTCTGGATGTTTTGTGTTAAGACTTTGTTGGAGTTAACATTTTCTTTGACCGATGAATCTTCAACACCTGAAATTCTCTCTTCCATCTCTTGCTTTATGTTGGTTATACTTGTATCTGTATTTCTTGTTCATTTACCCAGATTTTCCATTTCCAGAATTCTCTCAGTTTGTGGTTTCTTTATTGCCTCTATTTCAATTTTCAAGTCTTGAACTGTTTCCTTCACCTGTTTGTTTTTTCTTGGCTTCTTTGCTTTCTTTGAGGAATTCACTGATTTCTTCCAATTTTTTGTTTGTCTTTTCCTTCATTTTTAAGGGAAATTTTTATTTCCTCTTTAAGGGCCTCTATCATTTTCCTAAAGTTATATGTAAGGTCATTTTCTTCTGTTTTATCTGCGTTGGGATGTTCAGGTCTTGCTGCTGTAGAACCACTAGTTTCTGGTGGTGCCATATTGCTCTTTGTGTTGTTGAATGCATTCTTATACTGCCTGCTGCCCATGTGGGTTTGGGGTAATTATAGGTACAGGTGTTGATTCTTCCTCCACGAGCAGGTGGCACATGTGCCTCTGGGGACTGCTCTTCCTCCAGTCAGTGCAGGTCCTACAGTCTGTTACTCTGGGGGCCTCTGATGTAGCAGGGGATGGTTGGAGGGGAGGCTGATGGATTATGTGTGTTCAGGGGACAGAGTGGAACTTGTGGGTTACAGGGTCCAATGGGTGGCTGGGGTGGTAGAGTGCATTCCTTTAATTCCAGGACTTGGGAGGCAGAGGCAGGTGGATTTCTGAGTTCAAGGCCAGCATGATCTACAGTGTGAGTTCCAAGACAACCATGTCTTCACAGAGAAAACTCTGTTTCAAAAAACTGAAAAAAAAATTCTAAGTGAATCTAGAGATTATGAATATGTAGTGGTCCTAGAGCCGTAATCTAGACACCTTTCCCAACAAGCAGAATATCTATGTTTCAGGTGTGTGGAATGCACTTTGCTGGATTAATTATTAATTCTTTTATCTAAACAGTTCTTATGAAGCACTTATTTTACATCAGCTATTATTCAAACAATAATTGGCAGCCTTTGCCATATGAGAAATGTTGCATAAGTTGGTCTTTTACCCTTCCATTCCTGGAAATTATATAAGAGCAACATGAAAGAAGAAAATGAAAGCTTCACAAACCATACATCTCTGCAGTGACAAGTCCATGTCTCTATGTTAGTTACTGTTCTTATTGCTGAGACAAAATACATGACCAGATGCAACTTAATAGAGGAAGGGTTCAGCTTAAAGTTTAAGGAGACACATTCCAGCAGATAGGGAAGACATTGAGGCAGAAGCAGGAGACTGAGTATTATATTGCATCCACTGTAAGGAGGCAAAAAGTATATATAAAGTGAGGTTGGGCTATACAACATCAAGACACACACCTGAGTGACCTAGCAAGACTCCACCTTCCCAACATTCCCAAATAGTGCAACCAGCTGGGGACCAAGTGTTCAAACATAGGAACCTGTGGGCAACATTTCACATTCAAACCATAGCAATTTCCATTAGGAGTCTATAGAACTTTTTTTTCTAGTTATGTTAAATAACATTTGTAGAAGGCCATCGATTTGGGTTGAGCTTTTACACTGGTTCTCAGTGGACCAAAGATGGGATTGCTAAAGTCTTATAGCAAGAGACCAAAAGTGAGCTTCTGACTAATCAGAAGAGATAATGACTAAATTATCTTAAGCAGATCAGGTTTAGCCAGCATAAGAACTCGTCTCTGCTTTACCCTTTACAAAGAAAGTAACTTTGCAAATAATCAGTCCACTTTCAATTCTATGTTTCAGCTTTCTTCTGTTCTATTCTATCTCAGTACCTGCTGCCCACACTGCAGAGTGGGGTTCATTAATAAATTCTGATTCTGAAGGATACCTAATCTGGGGATTGTTCTTTGCTCAGTCTGTCAAATTTATTTTGTGTAAAGTGCTTTAAATCAGATTATTAAGCAAGGAAGACTCTTGTCACAAATTTTCACTGGTGCTGCCTTTAAGTGGATATAGATTATGATACTCCAAACTGTCCAAAGATGGATAATTAAAATGGAACTGGCACAACAGTGGATAAACATGTATTCTTTTTTATACATGAAACTGTGTGATAAAAACTCAAACAGTGCAAAGAATTTTGCCCCAGAATAAATAAATATTTTGTCCAAATATGCTTCCATAAAATTAGAAACAGGCAGGAGTAATCAGTTCTTTAAATCAAGAACACAAAGCAGAGATTAGTGTACTGTGTAAATAAATGATGGTACAACAGAAAAGAGTGGATTTGAGCATTCACAACTCAAAAGAAATATACTGATTCTGGGTGTATTTGAAGATGATATTAATGAGATTTGTGATACATTGAATATGAAGTATGTAGCTCCACTCTAACATCCTGTATGGGTCCATAGTAATGAGTTCACATGGCTATGTATTTCTATAAAAATTGAAAAATGGTTGTGATTATTGACTTTATGCAATAACTGAGCTAAATCATTTCTTTTTCTCAATACAAGTCTTAGTGTGGTTACACAGATATTTCATAATGGAAGTGGGCTCTAGCTAATCACTTAAATGCCTTAATACCAAAGACTTAGGCTTCCTAAGTTAGAGAAAATTCAGCTCTAAGATTGCAACATTCACTTTCACCTTAATTTCTGGACTGTCAGACTATTAGTCTACTCTACAGAGATACTAGATTTATCAGCCACAAATCATGAAAGTCAATTCCTTATGAAAGTCTCTTCTATACTATTGGTGAAATTACTAAGGCCACTCCACGTAGTTAAAAGGGAGGTTTATTTTGTGGGGTAACTTACAAGTGAATGGATAGTTTAGAGTTTGGGAAAGGTGTGGCACAGTACGGAGGTGTTCTCTGGAGAACTCTGCTCGGTCTACCTCCAGCGTCCAGGGTCCAGGCACTAAGAGAGCCCACGCATCTGGAACCGGGGTCTTCAGCGTCCTCTCTCAGCCCCGCCTTGTAGGCATGACTGCTACCGAAGCCTCAATGGAGGTTGGAACTTCCAGGTCAAAGCTGGAATGGCTACCCACTACACTATACCTTTTTCTTTCATGTCTGTTACCCAGAAGAAGGAAGTTGGGTGGGACATATAGTAAGTGGTATTTAATCAGTTTTATCTTTGTGATTTATGTAGTTTCTTGTCTGCCTTATGTATGTTATATAGATAAGGGAATTGATTCCCAACATACCTCTGTTGCTGACTGCCTATTTACTCTGGTCAATGGCATAACCAGAGTTCTTATCACTATAGAAATGTGTCTTATGGTATACAGCACTGAAAGCATATGGTACTGGAGGAGTAAAAGTGGAATTATGTTCATGAAGAAAACAGATTGTGGATCAGTGAGCTGGTTCAGGGGAAATGGTACTTGTGTCGCAAGCCTGGAGATATGAGTTCTATCCCCTAAACTCACATGAGAGCAGAACAGAACTAACTCCTCAGATTTTCCTCTAACATGCACATGCATGCTTTGGAATACATGTTCATCCACACATATCTTGTACACACACACACACACACACACACACACACACACACACACACACACGATAACAATAAATTAAAATGTTAAAGAGGCTAGTTTTTAGAAACTTGTTTCAGTTACCTGGTGTGTAAAATTTAAATGCAAGGGTGTTGTTAATGTATTGTTCCCAAAGAATTTCTCTGGTTACAAACATGCTCAATAACACAATATATACAAGTATGAATTGTACTTATATTTATTTTTCATAGAAATAACATAAAATAGAAGTTATCAAGTTCCTTACAGTCTTAAAATCCCAAATCTAAATTACTTTTACAAGCATGGAAAACATATTTACATGAATTTACAACATGCTTTTGTGTCTCAGCTATCAATAGGAATAATATATTTTAATCAGTCATGCTAATAGAAAGACAAATTGTTGAGTCTCTCAATAGAAAGTGATTCCCTGGTATTGTCATACCACAGCAATATAAAGTAGCAAAAAAATAGCATTAAATTCTATGCTGGCTAATCTTGGTTTCCAACTTGACACACATAGGAAGAAAGAGCCTCAATTGAAGAAAACCCTTCATCCAATTGGCCCATGTCATCCCTGGGCAGGTAGGCCTGGGCTGTACAAAAAAAAATGTATCCTAGCAAGTCAGGGGAAAAAATCCAGTAAACAGTATACCCTCATGGTTTCTACTTCAAGCTCCTGCCTTTTATTTCCTTGATGACAGAATGGGAGAAACAGTGCTGTGTGGACAGAACTAGTAGAAAGAAATTGAAGTTTAAAGGGTACATCTGCAGGTGTATGGAACACTTATAGTATACTCAGATTTGAGGATGTTTTTATGTGTGCCTCATAGTCAATTTTGGATCTGTGTGAAAGAATGTATGACCTCAGAAGCAGTATTTAGTCTCATGGAATCATGTAGTGGAAGAGCCAGAAAGGACATTAGAGATCATAATCCAGTGACTTCATATTACAAAATGGTCACTGGCACTAAATGAGCTGGGCAAAATCACAAATGTGGTTGCAGTTGCCTCAAGGACTATAATCCATGTAAACTAATAACTAAAGTAACCAACAACATGCTCTGTTTGATAGTAGCAGTAAATCCAACTACTTAGAGTCATCGCTGTTGAGAAGTATGGGCAGCCATTTCCAAGGATAAATGAAGAAAATAAAATATCCACTTAAATAGCAAAGTGTATTGTAGTTAACACTCAAATTGTATTTGCTATTTAGTCATGTGAAGTTAGGGGTCTATTGCATTGTGGGAGAACTTAAGAGAAGGGACTTAAGTAAAGTAAATAAAGTAAAGTAAAGAACTTAAGTAAAATAAATGCCAAGAAATCATTATGTTTCAAACTATGTGATGTCAGGAGTTACATCACTATTTTCTAGGGAGCTGCATAAAAATGAAAATTACAAAGTTTTACTTTAGAACTATAAGATCAGCATGTCTATGTGCAAGGCAAGGTAGTGGACACTCAATATATGTTTGAGATGGTGTTTAAAATGCAGCTTTTGATTTTAGTCAATATTAATATTAATATTAATAAAAATGTTGTGGGTGACTGTAGACAAGAATGGTGTGCTATGAAGCTAGATGAAAGGACATCATATAGATTATTGAGGGGACAGACATGTTTGCTCTAATTGCAACATTTCAATATATGTATATATATTTATGCCTATCAACTTACTTGTATAATTTTTATGTGTTTATGTATCAGTTAAAATTCAAACCAAAGAATTATATACTCTAAGTCAGCTTGGCTACAAACAAAGTCTGGTTGTACGGCAAGATCCTGTGTCAAAACAAACTACAACACTGTTTAAAATTCATATCAGAAAAATAAAATGATAATATAAAGAATATCATACAATTAATGGATTTGGAACACAAGAAAAAGAATATACAATGTGTGAGAATGACTCTGATGGAATAAGAACCCAAAGTTTCTTTATCCTTGTTCTAAATACACCCACTTTCAAACTTAGGGTAAATGCTTATGCTTTGGGAGGCCCTATTTATTTTTATTTATATTACAATGATAAGCTGCTGTAAGACTTTTAAGCAAGAAATGGTATTATATAAACTTTGTTGCTGAACAGTAACTAGAAAAGTGAAACAAGTTTGGGTATGGCAGATCAGTAAATAGGTTATTGTAGCAGTCCAAACAAAAAGGTTCTTAGAAGAATGGGAACTAAATTGATTTATTTTGAGCTTTACTTTGAATAGGATCAGTAACAGATTGGTTACAGGTGATGAGGGAGAGAATTTTGTCAAGGATGACTTGAGTATCTGGTATGTGGTGGATAGTTGAAATTTTAGTGGGTATGAATATATTGACAGTTCAGGCAACTGAATTTGAAGTCCAGATCAGGTAGGTAATGGCTGAGAACATGGAAATAAATGTAGGAAACTGGGGCCTTGAGGTCTCGCCTAAGTCAATGGACACATAGAAGGAGTATTCTCAACTAGAAAATGTGTGGTTGCCTAGAAGGTGTATGCTAGAAGACATGGTGTCCAGAGTGGAGCAATCACCAAACAGCTCTTGTTTGTCCATAAGCAGAGTGTGCTGAAGTGGAATTTATATTGAAGAGTGCTGTGGGATGGTTTTTCTGTGCTCTGTGAATATATGTTGCTACCATTGGTTAATAAAGAAGCTGCTTTGACCTATGGCAAGACAGGAGACAACCAGGTGGGAAATCCAAGAGAGATACAGGAAGAAGAACGGCAGGGTCAGAGGAGATGCTGCAAGCCACCACCTGAGAAGCAAGATGTAATGGAACTAAGGTAAAGCCACAAGACATGTGGTGATACATAGATAAATAGAAATGGGTCAATTTAAGATGAGTATGCTAGTTAGTAATAAGTCTGGGCCATGGACCAAACAGCTGGTAATTAATGTAAGTCTCTGTGTGTTTATTTGGGACTGAATGGCTGCAGGACACAAAAAAACTTCTGTCTACAGAAGTTAGTAGAGATGAAGAGGCCAAGGAGCTGACAGGATGCTGCTTAAATCATTTAGGAATGGAGAAGTAATTGTCACCCAGGAACCAAGATCACCAGTCCACTTGCAATACTAACCAAATCAATAGATAACAAACAAGGAATGCTCAACTGGATGACAGGAACATTATGAGTGAAAGATAGCTTGATATCTGTATTAGGGAGACTTTGAATTAAATATCCTGTATTTTGAAATATGGGTCATCAGAGAATGAACACCCATGTCTTTAAAATAATGTAAAGATTTACTTTTTTTTTTTTGTTTTTTTCAAGACAAGGTTTCTCTGTGTTGTTTTTGGTACCATCCTGGATCTCACTCTGTAGACTAGGCTGGCCTCGAACTCAGAGAGATCCGCCTGGCTCTGCCTCCCTAGTGCTGGGATTAAAGGCATGCACCACCGATGCCTGGCAAACATTATCACTTTTATTCAATGGTTTATAAATTTTTGTTTCATGTATAAGGCATTAATTTTTTTCATTGGTAAAAGTTTCTTTATGAGTATTATTTATGGGATAGTACTATGGTGTGTGGACTATGCTTCACAAGTAATACAAAGTAGATGAATAAGGGCCATTGGTGAAGTAAGACTAGCCATGTGTTGGTAATTATCGATGCCCGGTAATGCATCCACAGAAGTGCCCTGGCTATTCTATTTTTGCATTGGATTTTGTTTTGTTTTGTTTTCTCAAAACAGGGTTTCTCTGTAGTTTTGGTGCGTGTCCTGGATCTCACTCTGTAGACCAGGCTGGCCTCGAACTCAGAGATCTGCCTGGTTCTGCCTCCCCGGTGCCAACAATACACATTAACTCAAGACCTCATGTTCAGAACTCCCTCTGCCCCCCACATTTTAGTCTATTGCTTTGACTGTTATCTTTAATATTCTCTCTTGGAGTGGCTCTCATGCCATTTTCTCATAAGGTACACAGGAACTAATTATTTTATCCATGTATTTGGCAGAGACAGTACTTAAACATAGTACTCTGTTGACTTCCGCACTAGTACTGTCTACCACATAATTGGGATTTTAAGTTTTTTTGCTCAGGGGATATTCAACTGTCATAACAATTTTCTAGGACCTTTATGTTTGGAAACAGTCATTTGACATACATTGCCCATACCGATCCTTTCTCCTGGAATGTTTTCTTGGCTCCCTGGTCTGTCTGGTTAATGCCTAAATAATTCCCCTCAAGTCATCCCAACAACCATTCCTTCCTTTCCACTAGGAATTTTATCACAATGAATTTCAACTGTGTGTGCCCATATTTGTGTATGTGTGTAATTTTCCCTAATTTCCTAGCATCATGGACTTAAAATTGTGTGTTCCAGTTTTTTTTTTTTCAAAATGCCAATATCAAATAAGTATGCACTCAGAAATTTACATATTCTTAACTCAGAGGTAACTGGTAAATGACAATATATAGGTAGCAAAACAGATATTCTTTGTCATTTGGTGCATCTAAGAGTACTTGTGATATGCTATGCAATGCTGATGTTGAAAGGAACATTTTTTTTGGAGGTGATGAGGAGTAGGCCCTACCATTGAGGACTCTCCCCTCAAATATCAGGTGCTTACTAGTCAATGCAGAAAACGTTCTAAGATCGAAGCATTTACATTCTTTTTTTTTTTTTCAAAGCAATCGAGCAAGCATATGAGCAAACAAACCAAACATCTTGTAGGGGAAGATGGCAGTGGGAGTGGTGGGCAAAGGGATTTCTGATCTCAGTAGGCAATGCCTACCCCAAGGGGTGTGAGTACCTGGCAGACATCAAATTCAGTAAACATATTATCTAGAAATGCTCCAACGTATGTGATATCATATGTTTTGAATGGGGCTTTAATCACAACCTTTTAAAAACCAGGAACAAGGTATTTCTGAAAGCTCTGGTTGGCAAAGCTTTGTAAGATGTGGTTCATTTATTACCACCTTTTTTTGGGCTGAAAAAGTGGGGTTTGTTTTCATCCATACAGTTTTCAAATAACTCACCATAAATATGGAGGGAATAAAGTCCCAACTCATATTTATAGGTGTATAAATTCTGTGTCCCTGATCAATCTCATTTGTATCATCAATCAAAAGGAGGTCACTTCTAAGTACTTGTGGACCCTTTCTTCCCCAGTTAGGTTTCGAACTCAATAGTAAACATGAAGCACCAAGAAGACCGTGTAAAGGCAGCCTTATCATTTTTAGTGGGAACCCAACTCATGTGGTTTTTGCCCTTCTTGATTTATTTTTATTTATTATTTACATTCATATGTGACTATATGTTTTGATTAATCCACCTCCACTCCCTCCCTTCAACTCTGCCCATACCTTGCCACCACTTTTCCCTCCCTGTTTCATATGCTCCTGTTTAAACCCACTGACTCCTCTTGTGTTGGCAGTATGTGCATGGGTGTGACTTGCCTTTATAACAAGCCCCCTCAACTAAAACTGATGAATTGGCACAGCGAACAGTTACAAACGGAATCCCAAACTGTGTGTGTGGAATGCTTCCAAAATGTTAACCCCCAAATTAATTATCTGCTTTGCGTGGTCAACATTCTATCCCTCAGAACCAGGAAACAAAAAGGTGTAAAGCTTTTTACTATATATTGTACTTGTAAATGAAAAGACTGATTAGAGAATGCTGCCTGTTACGTTGTCTGAAGAGTTTTTAATCACTTCCCATACTTTGAGCAAATGCAAATTCTGCTGCTGGTGCAAGACAGTTTCACCGTGTCCTGAATTAAAAGTAATTACTAATATCACACAGAGCCTATATCCAGGAAACACATTTTCCACACAGTGCTGCGTTTTCAAACAGCTAACTTTATTGTCAGTGAAAAGATAGGCACAAAGTGGATTTAACCTGCTTAACTTTATTTGATCTAGCTCTCTTGATTACAGAATAGGATCACAATCAGTAAGAGACCACATATATTCAATCAAAAGTATTCTTCTTGAACCATCTGCCAACCCCATCTAGCCATTTTATTAAATGCATGCCATTGATAACAAAGGCAGTCAGAAGGAGATTTGAAAGTTTCTCAGAACCCACCCTTGCTACCAGAAGAACATGTATATGCTTCCAACCCTTGTCCTGCTGTCAATGGTGGCACTTGGAAGAAGAATTTCTAAAGATTGTGGCAGGCAGCAATTGGCAACAATGAATCCATAGCCAATACCTTCCTTTAAGAACATTTTCTGGAAGAAGGAACGCATTTTAAGTAACACATTCCATGTATGAATGAGCATTTAAGATAACAGATTGTACGGCTAACAGACATCAGCATTTATTAAGTTAGCACATACATCTATACTTTAAGCTGCCACGTTATTTAGGTTCTTCATAAAAAGTAGCTTGGGAATCAGTTTGTTAGACCCACTCAACAGTGCAAAAGTAAAAAAAAACACACCAGGGATCTTGCTAGATTTCCTGTCACAGATTATGGCAGATGTTTCAAGTTTCTACTGCCCCATCACCCTGCCACTCAAAAGCAACACTGACATTCAAACCTTCATTAAGACAACAGTCACAGTACGTGACTTTCAAAGGAAGTTTAAGCTGATTATACTTCCCCAACTATGTTAACAGTTTTCTATCAAGTATAGTTCAATCAAATGAAATTGTGCAGGACATGGGACATTGCAGGTAACAAATGAATTTTAAGATCCTCATAGACCACCAGACAGTAACAGTTAAGACAACAAGTGCTCCCTCCTCTTCTGGGGTGCCAGGAAAATGCATACATTTTCCTGTAGATAGGAGGAAGTCCAGGAAGAGGCTCCAAATGTTACATCCACACAGCTGTGAAGAGGGGGAGGGACTAATCTGAGATTTATCCCATATAACTGAATTTTTAAACTGATAGCTAGTAGAAATTTTCTCAAAAGGTGGAATCTGTATGGTCCATAAACAGACTATATCAACATAGTCTTCCTCCATCTCTTAGACATACAATGTCCTTCTAGCAAATTGCCTGTGACTAAAAACTGAATAGGACTGCCTCTAGTGTGGTAGGCCAGAGAGGTTCTGGAAAGTTCAAACTAGTACTTCAGCAAGGACTTCCTTCTTTCCCCAAAGCCATGATTCTACAGTGATGGTTGGCACACAGTGAGGAACATATCATATCTGTCACTTTTCAGAATGCGATTGGAATCAGGGCTCCCAGAGTCAGCCCTAATCCTAGCAATGTGCTGGCGTCAGGAGAGGACAGGAAAGGTTTCTTTCATTTTCATTCATTTGCCTGATTCTTTTACTGTCTGAAGGATTTTTTCCTTGCAATAAAAATTGCTGTGAATGAGCATTAGTAATGCTTTTAAATTTCTATTTGGTGTTCACTGTTTAACTGAGGATCAATGTACTGGATGATCATTTTGTTATTAATAATGTGAAAAACTAGTTAAAAGTTGTAGTATTGCCTTCCCTCATTTATACACATACACACACACACACACACACACACACACACACACACACACAAATAAATCCGTTGGAAGGTAATTAGGAACTACACAAGAATACAGGTAAATATAGCACTCTTATACTCACAGAGGAATACATCAAATGACCCTAGACACCTGATTTTATAGTGAAAAACAGTTGAGTTGATTTCTTAGGGGTTCATTTCATGTAGCTCAATGATTAAATGGGATGAGGAAGAGAACAGTTCCATACAAGGCACTCCAGCAGAGACAAGAATTCAGAAACCCAAACAATCTAGTCAAACCAAGAGTTTCATAAAGTAGGCATACCCTAGACTAGAAAAGATGCCTTTTCTTCAAAACAGGCTCTTCTTTTTATATATATAGATAGATAATCATTTCCCAAAATGGGTATGTAATTGGCAGAGCAGATAGATGTGCTATGTGATCTTGAAAAAGTCACTGAACTTTTCCAAGTCTCAGATTCCTCATCACTAAAATGAGAAGGTAGAGCTACATTGCTAGATAAAGTTCCTTCCCATCACTGAAGCCCATGGCATAATATACAGGCTTCCATCAATCTGATTTCTAACTTAACCTATCACTAAACCTCTACCCCCCTTTACGTAATAACACCCCACACACACCCCTTACCCTCCCTAGACCCCAGAAAACTGATCTTAATGATACTAGCTGCAGTTCTATCACCTTAATGAAGGGCAGAGACTAAGGACAAGGACCTGTGGCAACGGACACCCTCTGTGTCCTTAGAGGAAACCCTATGGCAAGGCTCCCTGTTTGGTCCCGCCCGTGTATACATTCCCAGCTGCTTCCCAAAGGGATTCCAAGATGGAGTCACTGGCAGTGAGAAGAGGTAGTTGAGGAGACTGCTGCAATCAACCTCTCTCCTGACTGCAGCCTGGTACTTTGGACTTCTTATGTTATTTCCATGGAGGTGATGGTTGCATATGCCTTTGAAGACACATGCTAAGAATTTGTGAAAGCAAAAATGAAATATTTCAAAGTACTACCCAGAAATTCAACACATTCAACCTGTCAAAAAGATGTTTCCTCATTTTGCAAATTGTTGGCAAACAAAGACTGGTGAACCAGCCACTGACTCTGCATTGGAGAAGAAATACAGGCTAAGTCAATCAACTGGTCTAATGTAAGGTGACTGAGCCGTGTTCATGACTATACCCAGACCACTAAAGTCCACATGCAGCATCTCATGAAGCCCTCCATCAAGGCTTCTAACATCTAACGCCCTAGGAGAGAGGAATTCATGCATCACTGTTCATTTACTCTCCTACCATCTGAAAGCAATATATTAATTATCCAAATGCATAAATTATTCCAGAGTATATAAATGAATGTATGAACCTCCAGGAGGGAACCAAGAATCCACTTCCAAAGCACCATTGAAATGGAGATAAATACCATCAATATGAGGGAGCAGGTAACTGGCAACTAGGAGAGAGAATTGGTTCCAGTACCCTTCTTAACCCCAATACTCTTCCTTTTCTCCAGCTTCCAAAGCTCCTAAAACATTTTCTTTTCTCAGCTCAAAGTAAGAACTCTCTGTGGCTGTTGTCTAGGCAGTTGCTAGACAAAGCAGCAAGTCTTCAAATTCTCTCTGGATTTCCACTTCTGAACTACATGTTACAAACTGCCTTCCACACATACTGTATTCCTCAATGAAAAAAATGACCTCAAATTGGGAAATTTCAAAACAAATCAAATCAATGGACATTACTACCTATTAATAGTCCATGATTTGTATCAATCCCAACAATTAGCTTTAGAGCCCATCCTGCTTAACCTATCCTTTCGAGGTACTCCCTATGTATTCCAAAATAGACTGGAATTCTCATGGTATTAATTAAGTACTACAATAGTCCAATAAGAAGTCCCTTTAAAAAAATCATCCCCACCTCCCAACCCCATCATCACCCCAGATTAAACAAACAAAAGGGAAAATGATTAAAAGAATTCTTGCTGATAACTTCAGCTCTTGATTATGCTGTTTAGATGAGATATTCCACCATCTCTGCATCAGGCTCTTGACCCAGGATCTGAATGGGTGCTTTTCTTTCCAGAGTACTGGAGTGGAAAACAGGACCATCTAAAAGGAAATGAAAGGTTAGAAAGACTTAGAGACAAAGTAAAAAAAAAAAAAAAAAAGAACTTTTACCAAACAATGTTAAGAACCATCACAAAACTAATTTCTAAGTGTGACTTGCAACAAGGTACACCCTCATAATTTACTTTACTGGGGAAATGGCCACTCATGATCATTTCCATTTTAGTGAATGAGAAAGCATTTCCAGAAGCTCTTCTTTTTGCTCCTCTGACCAATCCCTATTAGATCATGAAACATTCAACTCTGTCAAAATGGCAGGCATCAACTAATTGATCTACACCTCAGAACCAAACCAGAAGATACCTGCTACAGAAAATTGGGATTACCTGGCTTCTCTGGGTTGCACATCAGATTTGGTGTGGACAAACGGCGTGGTCCAGAACTGGTACCTGGACTTGCAGAACCCTCAGCCTGAACCAAAGCAGGAGTTGGAGTCGGAGATGGAGTAGGAACTGCATTCGGAGCTGGAGTTGATGCTTGAGTCGGAGTCGGAGCAGAAGCCTGAGCCATTGCTGGAGCCGGAATCGGGGCTGGAGCTGGAACCGGAGCCGAAGCAGCTGGAGTGGCAGCAGCAGCAGCAGCAGCAGTAGCAGCAGCAGCAGCAGCAGCAGCAGCAGCAGTAGCAGCAGGAGTGGCAGAAACAGTAGCAGAAGTAAGAGATGAAGCAGCTGGAATCTGGACAGCCGCAGCTGGAGAGACAGCAGCAGCTGGAGAGATAGCAGCAGCTGGAGAGACAGCAGCAGCTGGAGAGACAGCAGCAGCTGGAGAGACAGCAGCAGCTGGAGAGACAGCAGCAGC
>CABHPP010123422.1:14284-29494 GCA_902168425.1 Peromyscus attwateri | reverse complement strand
CTCTCTCTCTCTCTCTCTCTCTCTCTCTCTCTCTCTCTCTCTCTCTTTCTTTCTTTCTTTCTTTCTTTCTTTTTTAATGTGTATGTATGTTTCCTTAGTGTAAGTACATGTAAGTACATGGCAGGTGTCCAAGGTCGGAAGACAGCATCAGATCTCTGGAACTGGAGTTCCAGGCTGTTGTAAGCAGCTTAATATGGGTGCTGGGAACTGAACCTGGATCCTTGGTAAGAGCAGAAAGTGCTCTCATTTGCTGAGCCATCTCTCCAGTTTCCCTTCAACCTTTTTGAGAGAGTCTTGTAGCCCAGGCTGGCCCTGAACTTGCTATGTAGCATAGGATGGCCCAGAACTTTTGAGTCTCTTGCTTCCATGTCTTGAGTAATGGAATTGTAGACCTGTGTCATTGTGGCTTATGTGGTGCTGGGCATCCAACCAGAGCCTTGTGCAAGTGAGGCAAGGAGACTCCTGATTGTTCTAGACGCATAGCCCCCTTTGCATTAATTCTGCAGTTTCTTTTGTGGCTCTCCGATTGCTCCGCGGTTTGATTGATGAGTTTTGGACAGTACCGTTTGACACTGAAATAGATGAAGATGTAGCTTGTGTGCCCGCCCCTTCCTCTCTGTTCCCCTTTCTTTATTTTTATCACTGCTTACTCACACACCACATTTGACCTTTCCTTTTTATTTTTATCGCTGCTTTATTGAGATATAATTTACATACCATATACTTCACCTCGTGAAAATATACAGCTGAGCGGTTTTCAGTATATTCACAAAGGTTCACATCCACCTCTAGATTCAGCAGAACAAAAACCCAGAGTTTTTCTGCTCTTCCTCTTCCTACCTCGCTCCTGCCTTCTGGCACACCCTCCCCCATACTTGCTACCTGTCAATTCCAGGCTCTTGTAGGCACTCTGTGGATGTGGAAGGGGATCTGGTCATAGCTTTGGTTTGTGTTCCTCTATTAATGGCTTTGAGCATTTTTTTTTTTTTTGGCTTTTTTCGAGACAGGGTTTCTCTGTGTAGCTTTGTGCCTTTCCTGGATCTCGCTCTGTAGACCAGGCTGGCCTTGAACTCACAAAGATCCGCCTGTCTCTGCCTCCCTAGTGCTGGGATTAAAGGCATGCGCCACCACCGCCCGGCGGCTTTGAGCATTTTTTAATGAACCTATATGCTACTTATGAATCTTCAGAAAATGTCTATAAAAGCCTTCTATCTAGCCAGGCATGATGGCACGTACCTTTAATTCCAGCAATCGGAATGCAGAGGCAGGTGGATCTCTGTGAGTTCCAGGACAGATAGCCTGGTCTACATGGTGAGTTCTAGCTGTGGCTACATAGACACTGTTTCAAAAAAGTCTTTTATCACTGGGCAGTGGTGGTGCACACCTTTAACCGCAGCACTCTGGAGGCAGAGGCAGGCAGATCTCAGTGAGTTCAAGGCCAGCCTGGTCTACAGAGCAAGTTCCAGAACAGCCAGAGCTAACTACACAGAGAAACCCTGTCTCAAAAACAAAACAAACAAACAAAAAGTCTCTTATCTATTTTTAAGTTGGGTACCTATTTATTGTTGAGTTGTAAGAATTCTTTATATATTTTAGATAATATGTCTTTATTAGATACATATATTTTCTCCCTTTCTAAGCTTAGCCTTTCACTTTTTTTTGTTGTTTTCTTTCTTTCTTGTTTTTTTTGTTTTGTTTTGTTTTTTGTTTTTGTTTTTTGAGACAAGGTTTCTGTCCTGGCTAGTTTTATGTTCATTAGACACAAGCTAAATTCATTTGATAGGAGGTAACCTCAACGGAGAAAATGCCTCCCTGAGATCCAGCTATAGTGCATTTTAATTAGTGATTGATGGGGAGGGCCCAGCCCATTGTGGGTATGACCACCCCTGGGCTGGTGGTTCTGGGTTCTGTAAGAAAGCAGGCTGAGGAAGTCGTGACGAGCAAGCCAGTAAGCAATGGCCCTCCATGGCCTCTGCATCAGCTCCTGCCTCCAGCTTCCAGCCCTGCCTGAGTTCCTGACTTCCTTTGATGTTGAACAGTGCTGTGGAAGTGTGAGCCAAATGCACCCCTTCCTCCCCACCTTGCCTTTTGGTCTCGGTGTTTCACCACTGTAACCCTGACTAAGGCAGCACCCTGCCATCGCAGTCCTGGGGTTCTTTGGGTCACCAAAGTTTTAAATTTTGTGAAACTGAGTTTATCTATTTTTTGTTTGTGACTAATGCTTATCCCGACTGATAAGTTGTTGCCCATCCGAAGTCAGACTGCTTTAGAAACTCATGTTTTCTTCTGAGCGCTTATGTTTAGGTCTCTGACAGGGTTTTGGTTGAATGTGTGGGCCATTGTGGGGAGTTGCCATCTGTTGTAGCGGACTATCCTCTGAGCCAGACTGCTGTCTCACGAGTGTAGCTGGGCCTGCTTGCCCAAGGTCACCACAGCTAGGCTTGTTGGCTCTTAACCATCTCTCTTGGAAGGATGGGGTGAGGAGCATCCTGGGACCCTCATCTGAGCATCCGGCCACAGTTCCCAACCGGTTGTATGCAGTTCTGCCCTAATTGTGCATGGCCTCAGGGTCCTGGGAGGGGATAGAGGATAAAGATGGAGAAGGATGAGGGGAGGGGCTCCATCTCCTCAGGCAGAGGGGAGTCATCACCAAGCTGGGTGAAGACCTCAGTGTGTCTGCTTTAAGGTCATCAACGCTCCTGCCCGTAAGTCCTCACCCAGTGCTCCGTAAGGAAGCCTAAAACGCTTGTTGGTTCCCCAGAGTGCACTCTGAAGGAGTTGCACTTCAGTGTAGAGGGAAGAATTGAAGCGGTTTATATGTCCCTGGGGGGAGGAATTTTAGCACGTTTGCTAAGTTCTTCAACCTATGAACTTGGATTCTACTATTCAGATTGCTGACTTCTTTCAGTTGAGGACATTTTAAATTTAGTTAGTTACTTAATTTTGAGACAGCATGTCACTATGTAGCCCTGGCTAGCTTAGAACTCACAGTGTAGACCAGGCTGCCCTTGAGTTAACAGAGATCTGCCTGACTCTGCCTTTCCAATGCTGGGATTAAAGGTGTGTGCTACCACTCAGGCTTTGAGATTTTATTTTTGTTTGTATGTGTATGCCAGGTGTGTCCAGGTGCCCCCAGAGGCCAGAAAAGGACATCCGACTTATGGTGATATTTTGTTTGTGGTCTAACAAATAAAGCTTGCCTGAAGATCAGAGTGTAGAGCTAGCCACTAGAGGCCAGGCAGTGGCGGCACACACCTTTAATCCCAGCACTTGGGATCTCATCCCTTTGACCCCAGTACTTGGGAGGAGGAAACAGGAAGTGATAAGGCAGAGTGGAGACAGGAGCTTGGCCCCTTTCAGTCTGAGGATTCGTAGAGGTAAGAAGTCTCTAGTGGCTGCTGCTCTGCTTCTCTGATCTTTCAGCTTTTACACTGATATTTGACTCCAGGGTTTATTAAGACCAGTTAGAATTCTTGCTACACTGACTTACAGGTAGTTGTGAGACTCAACTGCCGTGAGTGTTGGGAACCAACTCCAGTCCTGTGGAAGAGCAGTAATTGTTCTTAACTGTGGGTCCATCTCTCCAGCCCCAGGAACATTGTGTTGTTTTTAGCTTTTGATGCAGCTGTAAACAGAATTTTCTTAATTTCATGTTCTAATTGTTCATAGACATACAACTGCATTTGTTTAGGGGGCAGTTTGCTTTTTGAGAGAGATTCTTGATCAGTAGCTCACACTTGCTTGGATCACGATGGCCAGGCTAACTTCTGCCTCCTGAGTCCTGGGGATGCTCTGGCACATCCCCGTTCCATCATGGCCAGCTCACAGTGATTTTTCACGTACTGATTTTCCATCTAGAAGCTTTCTTGGGGTGTTTATTATTCCTAATGGTTGTGTGAGCATGCATGTGTTCCTTAGGACCTTTACATAGCTAGACAGGCAGAACATGCCCGAAATCCTAGCACTTAAGAGCCTGATGACTTGAGTTCTGTCCCGGGAACCCAGATGGTGGTGGATGGAAAACAGCTGGCTCTACAAGTTTGTCCTCTGACTCTCACATGCACAACATCTGGTGTGCAACACACACACACACACACACACACACACACACACACACACAGTAAAAAATTAAATGAACAAACAAAAACCTAAAAGGGCTGGCAGGTGGGGGGAGGGACTGGAGAGACGGCTCAGTGGTTAAGACTGTACACTGTTCTTGCAAAGAACCTGGTTGAATTCCCAGCACCATTGTCAGGTGGCTCACAATCGTCTGTAACTCCAGTTCCAGGGGATCCAGTGGCCTCTTCTGGCCATCTTGAGCACCAGCACACATAGACAGACACATACATAAATGAAAAATAAAAATATATCCTAAAAATAGGGGTGGGGATGGAGGGATGGCTAAGAGGTTAAGAATCCTGGGTTAAGAATTGTGGCTATTCCAGAAGACCTCGGTTAGATTCCCAGCACCCACCTGACGCTCACAAGCATCTATAACTCCAGTTCCAGGGAATCTACTGCCCTCTTCTGGCCTCCATAGGCGCTGCAGACATGTCCGTGTACCTATATTCACACAGACAAAACACTCATATGCATAAAATAAAAAGTAAACCCTTAAAAATAAGTAGAGGGCTGGGGTGGGTAGCTCAGAAGTAGAATGCTGGCATGCACAAGGGCCTGAGTTTGAACTCCAGTACCACACACACCCACAAAAGATCTGTGGAGAGAGGTAGCTTTACAATTTCAAAAATCTAGGTGCCTTTTTGCTTACTTGACTGTCCTGGCTGGAACCTAAGGCACAAGATCCAGGTGAACAATGTTTTTGAGTTACTCCTGGTTTTAGAGGGGAGGCATCCAATTTGTCATTGTGGAGCTTGAGGTTCCCTGGGGGTTTTTCATACACAGCATCTGAGTTGCTCTCTTCTGCTCCTGTTTGAGGGGTGGGGCTCATATTGATGGGTGTTGGATTTTACAAATGCCTTTTCTGTAGTGGTTGAGATGGCTGTATAGTGTTATATTTTATTCAATTAATATGGTATATAACACTGATTGATTTTCATATGTTAAACCAACACTGCATTCCTGGCCTAAATCCCACTTGGTCACATAATCCTTTTTATATGGATCTGATTCAGTATGTTAGGGTTTTGTTGAGGATATTGGTGTGTAATTTTGTGAGCTTTTGTCTGGTTTGGGAACCATAAATATTGGTCTCATACATTGAGTCGGGACATAGTTCTTCTTGCTTTAGTTCAGAAAGGCTCATGAGGGGTGTTGCTATATTTTTTTAAAAAATGTTTGGTAGACCTCATTGAAGTGTGTGTGTGTGTGTGTGTGTGTGTGTGTGTGTGTGTGTGTGTGTTAATCATAGGATGAGGTGGCTGATGAATAATTTGATCTTGGTTTTTTTTTCCAGTCAAACCCAGGGCCTCACATTGCTAATTCAGCCTCCTTGCTTGTCATGGGCCCACTCAGAATTTTCTGTTTCTCCTGCATAGCCTTCAGTTTTCCACTTTTCTCTTTACATCTGATTCCTCTACTGTGTGGTATGTGTGTGTCTCTCTGTCTCTCTGTCTTCCTGTCTGTCCCTCCCACCCACCTCTCTTTTTGTGTGTCTGTGTGGAGACTAGAAGTTAAATTGTGTTTTCCTCAGTTGCTCATATCCTCACCTCCTTTTCTGAGACGGGGTCTTTCACTGAACCCAGAGGTCTCCATTTTGGCTAGACTGGCCAGCAAGCTGCCAGGGTCTGCCTGTCTCTTCCCCATCATCCCCCTGTGCTGGGCCTGCAGACCATGCCGATGGTGTCTGGGAATCCGAATTAATGTTCTCACGCTAGACTTTACTGATGAAGCCATCTTCTTAGTACCCTCTCTATTAGTGCTTGATATTTATGCTTTTGAATTATTCCATCAGTCATTTCTAACTATTATTATTACTATTATCATCATCGTCATCATTATTATTATTGGTTCTACAAATCAGACTCGGGGCCTTGCACATGCTAGGTGAGCGCGTAGCGCCTGAACTGCACCCCCAGTGCCTTTCCTTTCTGTTCGGTAAGCCTTACCCCTTAACCCTTCTTAATTCTTTTCCAAGCTCTCCTTTGCTCCAGCTATTCTACCAAATACCCCCCTCCCCCGCCTCCACCAGGGGTATTTCCAGAGCTCTCAGCCTTGCTGTTCCACACTGGACAGTTGCTCACACACCTTCAGCTTCATTTGGAAGCCTTCCCTGAAGCTCTCTAGCTCTCCCAGGGCTGGTCATCTTGACTCCTCTTTGGCATTTCCCTCTTTCCTAGCTTTCTTTTCAGATCATTTCTTTTTCTGGGCTTCTTTCCCATTGTTATGGAACTTATTTTACTTCAGTTCTTCCCAACTCTTAAAGGAGTAGTTCAGATCTTTCCAGAATATAATTTTAACAGAATTTAAAAGGCAATGAGCTCATATTGAAAGTGTGCCTGAAAATGCCCTAGAGAAAAAGGTGTGACATAAAATCAAGGAATTGATTTCATTGTTAATTTCTTGTGACTTTTCTCTGGTTTTGACTAATTATCCATTCTGCAGGCTAGATTAATTTTTGAATTTAATATCATTGTATAGAGTTCAATCAGAAAAAGGAAGAGTCAAGGTTAAGGCTGCTATACAATTAAGTTGTAGTTTTTCTTTCCTACCTAAAATGGAAATGTTAAAAATTTACTTCCTTAATATTAAAATTAATCCAAATATTGATAAGTCTATCAGCAACTATTTAAGGGAGATAATTTAGTGCATAATCCCCACTGAGCACTTATTAAACAGGAGGCTGCTACCCTAGTGGGTATAATTTGTATTTCAATCAGGTGCCTCATTGGAAATATTTTGGCTTAATTCAACACATTTTTAAAAAAGGAAAACAAATTGGATGTGCAAATCTTCTTTGTAAGAGGGAAAAATCGTTTTCTTGTGAGCAGTAAATCAAGAGAGGAAGCTGTTGTGCCTGTGAGTCTTTGGGAGCAGCCCAAGGGGATCCCCAGTGCTGCCGGGTCTCACGACATCTTACTTCATGTGATGGAGCCAGTGGTGGTTCATGGTTGGTAACTTTGCCTTGAGAATTCGGTTCTATAATCCCAGCACTTGGGAAGTGGAAGCACTTGGGAGGATCAGAAGTTCAAGGACATCCCCATCTACATAGTGAGTCTGAGGCCAGCCTGGGCTTATAGAAGAACCTGACTCAACCCATCCCCAACTCCCAACTCCTCACCCCAAACAAAGAATTCAGGTCAGAAAGAAATTAGGGTAGACCTGGGCATTAGGTATCTATTAGGGTAGATACTGGCTCACACCTGTAATCCCAGCATTTAGGGGAGGCTGAGGAGGAATGTTGAGAATTCAAGGTCAACCTAGGCTAATGAGTGCTTGTCTTAAAAAAAAAAAATCAAGTCAGAAAGAAATTAGGGAAGAGCTTCATGTAGTGATTACACCTAACATTCAGGAGACTGAGGCAGGAGGATTGCTTCAATTTTGAGACTTGCCTATACTCCATATTGAGTCCAATGTCAGCCTGGGCAACTCAGAGAAACTCAAAAAATGTACTTTAAAAATTAAAAAATGCTGGTCGGGCGGTGGTGGTGGTGGTGGTGGTGGTGGTGGTGGTGGTGCATGCCTTTAGTCCCAGCACTTGGGAGGCAGAGGCAGGTGGATTCTGTGAATTCAAGGCCAGCCTGTACTACAGAGTAAGTTCTGAGACAGCTAGTACTACACAGAGAAACACACACACACACACACACACACACACACACACACACACACACCAATTTAAAAAGTGCTAGATATGGTGGTACATGTCTTTAATCTCAGTGCTTAGGAGACAGAGGCAGGTAGATCTCTGTGAGTTCAAGGTCAGCCTGGTCTACAGAGTGAGTTCCTGGATAGCCAAGGCTACATACAGACCCTGTCTCAAACAAACAATGATTAGGGTAAACTGACAAAGATCACATAAACATGTAAATTTCTGAGATTTTGTGTGTGTGTGTGTGTGTGTGTGTGTGTGTGTGTGTACAGGTGCATGTACAAATTGCATATGAAAGCTAGAGGCTGACGGCGTCTCACCTTAGTCTGTTACTGAGCCAGCAGCTCCCCGAACTCACCGACTTGCTGGGATTACAGGTATTCGCCACTGTGCCTGGCATTTTGACATGGGCTCTCAGGGATTGAACTCTGGTCCTCATGTGTATGGCAAACACTTCAGTAACGGAGCCATCTCCCAAGGCTCTCTTTTCCTTTTCTTTTAGAAAGTGTTTTAATTCATTTTATTTTATCTGTATAGGTGTGTTTGCCTGCATGTTTGTCTGTATGCCATTTCTGTGTCTGGTAGCCAATGAGGCCAGAGGAGGTCATTTGATCCTCTGGAACTGGAGTTACAGATGGTGGTGAGCTGCCACACGGGTGCTTGGAATCGAACCTGGGACACCTGGAAGGGCAGCCAGTGCTCTTAACGGCTTTGGTATCACTCCAGCCCCTTTTCTTTCCTACTCTGGAGTCTTTATTTATGTAAGCTGTTCTTAAATCCCAGGGCTCAGATGATCCTCCGGCCTCAGTTGGGAACATGTGCTCTATCTCCCATGACTTTGGTGATTTTCTGGATTTTAAAAAATATTTTTACCTCCCTCTGTCAGCATGAGCCTTTGGACAAGCGTAAGCAACTGCAGGAAACATGGCCAGTGCATAAAACCCTTCCCTGGCCGCCATTCCCTCAGATGTAAATAAGAAGGGACATCCCCTTATATCACCTGCCTTGGCTGAAATGGTTAATGGTTCCAGGTGAGGGTACTGCAGCTATTTGGAAAGTGGAGTTAAGTACAGACAGATGCCTTCCTGATGATAATGTCTATCACTTAGAGCTTGAAACTGACACATCACAGGTTTCCCCCCTTAATTTACAGTGCAGTAAAACTGGTAATAAACGTGGGTGCACTTCACCCTTGCAAAGAGGTATGTCTTTATGATTCTGACAAGCTCTCACCCCTGGTTTTACCCTTACACTGTCCCAAGCTCAAGCATTTAATATTTAACAATCTGTATTCTATAAATAATAGATGCTCCTGTCTTCCCCATTGAAGATCAGCAGCAGATTTTATTGTTGACAAGAGTGATAACATTCTCTCACCTTCTTAACTTTTTATGTTACTGTTAATTTCCCCTTTGTGGCTGGGAGTCTAGGGAGGGGTTTGGGTCGTTCTGCAGAGAAATGAGCTGTAATAATCCAATTGGAACGGAACACCGGGGGAAGCTTGGGTAACTCTACGACCATTTCAGCAATTTGAGGTCACAGACTTATGCCGCTGCTAAGCTGGGAGGAAGCATCCTGACTTCCCGGACTAGGGAAGTACCAAATCCCTGGCCACTGTCTTATGCCTAACTCTTGGCAGAATGGGTGAAATGCAATTCAGTAAATTGTTGGAAAACATTAAGAAACAACCCTGGAGGCAAGATAGCTCAGTAAGTAAAGGAGCTGGCTGCCAAGCCTGAGGACATGAGTTCGAATCCTAGGACCCACATAGTAGAAGGAGAGAGCTGACTCTCCAAAGTTGTCCTCTGTGGCATGCTCACTCCATAAGTAAAATGTAACAAAAAATAACTAAAAGGGAAACAGAACTCTGGCTGTCGTAATTCAGACTCCCCACCACTGAGAACTGTATCCAATGGGCTTCTCCACCATTTATTGTAAAACCCAAGCTCACACTGGAGCCAGCAAGTCTTCTTGAGTTCTGACTTCCTGTCACGAGGTTGAGCATTGGTTTCCCAGATTGAACTCATTCTCCTCAGGCCACCATCCTCCAGCCTCCTCACCATGCCTGGTCTGCTCTTCTCAGAGTCCCACGGCTCAGGTGAAGCACCCAGCCACCCCCCAGGCCCCGCAAGGGCTCTGCTAGCCCCTCTCCCTCCTGTGTCAAGTCGGGAATGTGTAGCACATAGGAAGCCATCTTCCTTCTAGAGTGTGAGCACCCATCATGAGGGGACCTGTCTCCTTTGTCCCCACCTGCTTGGAGCCAAGAACAGTGCCTGGGCTGGTGTCCAGTGCACATATTTATGTAGTGATGAATGAATAAAGAGGGAGACAGCTGATGGGAAACAGCACGTGTGCTGTAGGCCTATTGCCTCTCTAGCCTTCAAGCAGTCTAGATCAGCTCTCCCCGGGTCTGCCCATGTGGAGATCAGAGGACCGTTGTGGGTGTCACTTCTCCGGTGCCATCCACCTTTTTATTCTTTTTTTTTTTTTTCCAAGACAGGGTTTCTCTGTTTAGCCCTGGCTGTCCTGGATCTTGCTTTGTAGACCAGGCTGGCCTCAAACTCACAGAGATCTGTCTGCTTTAACTCCTGAGTGCTGGCTCCTACCTTTTTATTCTTAGAGACACTACCTCAGGCACCTGGGGCTCATCTATTAGGCTGGTCTGGCTGGCCAGTGCCCCAGGAATCTGCCCTCCCAGTGTTGGTATTTCAAGCACATCACCTGGCTTTTTAACTTTTTTATTTGATATGTACAAGAACTTTGCATGTGTGTAGATGCACCACATGTGTGCCTGGTACACAGAGTCTGGAAGAGGATGTCGGATACCCTGGAACTGGAGTTACAGGTGCTTGTGAGCCACTGTATGGGTGATGGGAAGTGAACCCAGGTCCTCTGGAAGAGTAGTAAGTGCTCTTACCTGCTGAGCTGTTTCCCCAGTTCTCTACCTGGCTTTGTTAAAAATGCGTTTGAGCTGTGCAGTGGTGGTGACGCCTTTAATCCCAGCACTCGGGAGGCAGAGGCAGGCGGATCTCTGTGAGTTCCAGGCCAGCCTGGTCTACAGGGCAATGTAAATGGACGTTTCCTGTCCAACTGCCTGTTCTCAAATACCCAGCAGTCACTTCCCAAATTACTACACAGAGGCTTATGTTAATTATAAATGCTTGGCCTATAGCTCAGGCTTGGTACTAACTAGCTCTTACAACTTAAATTAACACATTCTATTCATCTATGTATTGCCACATGGCTTTACCTGTCCTCTAGCATGTCTTGCTTCCTGGGCAGCTGACTGGTGTCTCCTGACTCCGCCCTTCTTCCCATCATCCTTAGTTTGGTCACCCTACCTATACTTCCTACCTGGCTACTGGTCAACCAGCATCTTATTAAACCAATTCAGGCAACAAATCTTTACAGTGTACAAGAGGACTATTCCACAGCAGAGAGAGTTCCAGGACAGCCAGGACTGTTGTATAGAGAAACCTTGTCTCAGAAAACTGAAAACCAAAAAAAAAAAAAAAAAAAAAAAAACCAGAAAATGGGTTTTGAGGACTGGACTCGGGTCCCTGAGCTTGTAAAGCAAGCCCTGCATTGACTGAGCCATCTTCCCAGCCCTGTACAGACCTGACTCTAGAGCATCCTTGTGGCTTGGCTGCCCTTTGTGCTCCTCTGGAAGAGGACTTGGAGTCCCTTTGCTGAGCCTTAGGCCCAGAAAATCCTGAAAGGATTTGGGGAGGTTGGTGAAGTATTGGGAAGGGAGCAGCTGAATGAATGCAGATGAGCATTTAGAGCAGTGGTTCTCAACCTGTGGGTCTAGAACTCTTTGGGGAGTTGAACAACCCTTTCACAGAGGTCGCCTAAGACCATTGGAAAACACAGATATTTACATTACAATTCATATCAGTAGCAAAATTACAGTTGTAAAGTAGCAACAAAATAATTTTATGGTCGGGGATCACCATAACATGAGGAACTGTATTAAAGGGTCACAGCATTAGGAAGGTTGAGAACCACTGATTTATAGATCTGGAAATAATTTTCATTGAGCATTCATGGATGGCTGGGACCTCAGGCCAACTCCCGTGTTTTGTTTTGTTTTGTTTTTAATGTGTGATTTCTCCTTTACCAAAAAGGAATGAACCAAATTTGCATTTCCCCCTTTACTTTCAGAGCGTAGAACAAAAGCAGTCTAATCTAGTTCTATGTTGGCTGAGTTGGGGAAATAAATGGGCTCTGTGAACACAGACAAGAAGTGACTAGCTGGTGTGGTGCTGGCCTGGCGGAGCACTCTTATAATCCCAGGACTTGGGAGGCTGAGGCAGGAGGGTCTGAGGCAGGGGATCATGAGCTCAAGGCTAGCCTGAACTGCAAATTAAGATCCTGTTTGAAAGATCTATATAGGCAAACAGAAAAGAAAACTGAAAACTTCCTTTGTAAATCACCAAAACTTGCTTCTGTAATTCATACACCTTCAAACAAGTTGTATTTAGATTTGTATTTCAGGGCATTGCAATTTGGAAATAAAAATGGGGCTGTGAGATGCTCACTGGGTAAAGGGGCTTGCTGCCAAGCCTGAAGACCTGAGTTCAATCCCCGGGATCCACAGGATGGAAAGAGAACCAAATTCTGCAGGTTGTCCTCTGACTTCCCTCCACACACGTGACATGGCATGCTTGTACACTTGAATACACGTACAAATGTAGTTTAAAATAATTTTTAAAATAAAAGTGAAAGTGAATGTCTGGGGAAAATGGAGCTTGGTGCAAATCCCGCAAAGGATGAGGAATCTGTGACAATTGTGTGCTGACAATTGTGTACCATTTCTAGGGTACCTGCCAAGTTCAAAAGATCTTTCTCAGGCATTGTCCTAGTGTGTGTTTGTTGCTGATAAACAGCATGATCAAGGCAACTTGGAGAAGAACTCATTTATTTTAGTTTACAGATTGTAGGAAGCCAAGGCAGAAGCCCAAGGCAGGAACTGAAGCAGAAGCGGTGGAGGAATACTGCTTATTGGCTTGCTCTCTGTGGCTTGCTCAGTTTGCTTTCTGATATAACCCAGGATCACCTGCCTAGGGGTGACACCATCTGCAGTGAGCTGTGCCCCAATCAATCATTAATCAGGAAAACGTTTTTCCACAGGCCAGTCTGAGGGAGGCATTCTCTCAACTGAGGTCCCCTCTTCCCAGGTGACTCTGGCTTGAGTCTTGACAACCTAACAAGCATAGACAGTCTTTGATTGTCATGACAATACAGGGGGTGTTGTGGTCTGTGTGATATACATTTTTAACTTAAGTTATTCATTTGCTCTGAAAACGGGTCTTTCTCTATTTCCCAGGCTGGCCTCAAACTTGTAGTCTTCCTGCCTCTGCTACCGAAGTAGCTGGGTCTCCAGGCCTGTGCCGCCACACCTGACCCACCCACTCTGTTACTGTCCGACATTGGCAGCAGCAGGCCTGGTTGTTGGTGAAGCACCTTTTGCCAGCTGCTCCCCTATGGCACAGTCAGGATGGAAGTTGAGGGCTTTCTGCTGATCCCACAGTACTGACGGCCGAGTAGGAGTTTGGAAACAAGCTCCCTCGCCTTCCACCTCTGATTTCCTTTCCCTCTTGTACGGTTTCCTGCTGACTGTGCGATCGTTTGGCAAATGAGGCTCGATAGTGGCTTCAGCCTGTTGTCATGAACCTGGCAGGCGGACCCCAGATCTTGTTAAGTAACCCCTCCATAGCCTCTAATTGTGTCCCCAGAGAAGCCTGGCTTGGGGGGAGGCAGGCGGGAGTCCAGGGTGCAGGCTGTGAAGAACCATTCCTTCCAGGGGTGTGTGACTGCGGAGTGGGTGCCTGGCTGGCCTCCCACAGTTCTACCTCTAGCCTTGGTGCCCACAAGATCTGTGGCTGGTGGGGGGCAGCGCTTGTCATGGGAGTGTAAGCCACAGCATTGCCTCTCAGGATAGGCACGTTCTGCTCATTATATTCAAGTTCCACTTCCTGCTTGTACCAGGAGCAGACTCCTATCCCCTGATGAGAGCCAGAGGGCTGATGGAGGCATTCGCTTCCTCTTCCCAGGCCTGTCAGGGAAACTGGAAGCTATTCTCACCCTGGAGAGAGGGGTCTCTGCAGGAAGGCAGGAACGCTCTCCCTGCCTTTGACACTGTTCCCTGGGACAAACAGGTTTCTATCTCTGGATGGTGGGAAACAGCAGGTGACCTGTGTCCTTGGGCCTCTGAGAAAACACAATTTATTTCATCAGATCTGACTCAGCACTTGCTGCTCATGGGGTATTCAGGACTGTTACTGGTTTCATTCAAGTCACAAGTGGCCTGACTGCCACACTGGATGGATGAGCCAGCAGCCTCGGGGATGGAGTCCTGAATGTGCATTGGTGAGTTCCAAAGTGTCCCAGTAAGCATACAACTGGGTTGTTACTCTTCCTCACAAACACTCAAAGCCAGGCTTCCCTGCATGGCAAACTGTCAGGTAGACCAGCTTTTAGCAGGCTTCCCCCCACATTCTCATTACAAAGAATCACTATGGATATTAGTGATTATTAGTGGACATTAAGCCACACCACACCAAAATAACAGGCCCACAGACACTGGGAAAGCCAGCCTTATATTTGACCATAGCTTTTAAAAAAAGACAACACTTGGTTTTGTCTCCTCCCGCCCGGAACTTTGGAACTTCGTGTGAGAGGGAGAGCTTTTCTGTATAACAATGTAACCATTAGAAACCCTGTTGTCATTGGCCGCAGGACACTTGCCAAGGCAAAGAAACGTGTGTGCATAACCAGCTGAACACGGATGAGAACAAGCTTGGATGTGACTCCCTGCTAGTGTGCATATAGTGAGTGCCCTTGGTCATTCTCTACCTCACTGCAGTGACCGCTGCCCTTGGTCATTCTTTACCTCACTGCAGTGACATCGGCCCTTGGTCATTCTTTACCTCACTGCAGTGACATCGGCCCTTGGTCATTCTCTACCTCACTGCAGTGACCCCTGCCCTTGGTCATTCTCTACCTCACTGCAGTGGACAGCTGCCCTTGGTCATTCTCTACCTCACTGCAGTGACCCCTGCCCTTGGTCATTCTCTACCTCACTGCAGTGACCGCTGCCCTTGGTCATTCTCTACCTCACTGCAGTGACCCCTGCCCTTGGTCATTCTCTACCTCACTGCAGTGACCGCTGCCCTTGGTCATTCTTTACCTCACTGCAGTGACCGCTGCCCTTGGTCATTCTTTACCTCAGTGCAGTGACCACTGTCCTTGGTCATTCTTTACCTCACTGCAGTGTGACATCTGCCCTTGGTCATTCTTCACCTCACTGCAGTGACCACTGCCTTTGGTCACTCTTCACCTCACTGCAGTGACCACTGCCCTTGGTCATTCTTCACCTCACTGCAATGACCACTGCCCTTGGTCATTCTTCACCTCACTGCAGTGACAGCTGCCCTTGG
>CABHPP010123422.1:0-10678 GCA_902168425.1 Peromyscus attwateri | reverse complement strand
TTTTTTTTTTTTTTGGTTTTTCGACACAGGGTTTCTCTGTGTACTTCGTGCCTTTCCTGGATCTCACTCTGTAGACCAGGCTGGCCTCGAACTCACAGAGATCCACCTGCCTCTGCCTCCCGAGTGCTGGGATTAAAGGCGTGTGCCACCGCTGCCTGGCGATGTACTTTTTTTTAAGTTTCCTCTCTGTTAAGGGTATTGCTATGGAGCACAGGTTGTCTTTGAACTCAGAATCTTCCCACTTCAGCCTCCTAAGTGCTGGGATTAGAGGTGTGTGGCACCACACTGGCACTGTTGTGTTTTAGTGGTACAGAGCAATGCCAATGACTTAATAGATACTTAATTGCTGTTGAAAGGTAGTATAGGGCAAACGTGGCTGAAATTTGGGAATGAGCAAGAGGTTACTATATGTAACTATACTACCAAATGTAGTCTCTGGTTTGGGGCATATTGTTCTATCGGGGGTCACTTTTAACTGCTGTTTTACAGACAAGGTAGAAACAGGAAATGAGGCAATGCAGCTTCTGTCCACATGTCAGACGGCTTTACCTGTCAACCTGACACAACCTAGAGTCATCTGTGAAGATGGAACCTTGGCTGAAGAACTGCCCAGATCAAATTGGCCTATAAGCAAGTCTGAGCGGCGTTTTCATAATTGCTAATGGGTGTGGGAGGGCCCAGACCACTACGGGCGGTGCTATCCTAGGCAAGTGGTGCTGGGTTGTGTAAGAAGGTGGTGAAGCAGGAGCAAGGCAATGAACATCCACCCTGCCTTGAGTCCCTGCCTTGACTTCTTCTTCATAATGGACTGTGACCTGTAAGCCAAACAAACCCTTTCCTCCCCAAGTTGCTTTTGATCATGGTGTTTTACCATAACAATAGAAAGCAAACTAGAATACCACATATACAAATGATTTCTTCCTGTGTAGGAAACAATCCCAAACCTAACAGTTGTTGCCCTATGGGTCACTAAGTGGTCTCACATATCTTAGCAAGCATCCTTTCTTGCCTGCATCTGCCTCTGTCCTGTGAATTCTCTGAGTCAGCCTCCACATCATTCAGCTTCTCTCATTGATTAAAAAGCTGAAGAAAACTCTCAACACATCTTCACCTTGTATTGGCAAGAGAATCGTGGTTTCTGTCTTGCTGAAAAGTGTGACGGAAAAATGTGCACTCTGCCTCCTCAAGGAAAGCTTGTCTGGCCTCCTGGGTTACACCATCGGATGCTGGTTACTGCTTATTTTGTGTCTCCAGCCACACCTCCCCTGTATTCCAGACGCACATATTCCTTTAGCTTTCTGATATTTCCATCTGAACATCTAACAGGCATTTGAAATTAATAGCATATCCCAAGCTGAATTCTGGATTTCTACCCTCACTTAAGCCCTCACTCCCGGCATTAAATGCCACCACACTGGTAACTATTTTGCTCAGACACAATTCCCAAATGTTGAGACCATCATGGTAGAACAGACCTGACATCTCAGCACTGAGGAGATGGAGGCAGGATCACAAGTTCAAAGTCATCCTCAACTGCCTGCAGAGTTCAAGGTCAGCCTGGGCTATATGATATTTCCTGTCAGAAAAACAAAAATAAAGTCTGGTGTGGTCATGCATGCTTTTAATCCTAGCACTCAGGAGGCTGAAGCAGGTGGATCTGTGTGAGTTTGAGGCCAACCTGGTGTATGTTTATAGTGAGTTCCAGGCTAACCAAGGCTCCATAGTGAGGCCCTTCTTAAAACCAACTGAACAGGGGCTGGAGAAATGACTTTGAGGTTAAGAGCACTGACTGCTGGTCCTGAGTTCAATTCCCAGCAACCACATGGTGGCTCACAACCATCTGTAATAAGGTCTGGTGCCCTCTTCTGGTCATACATGCTGTATACATAATAAATAAATAAATCTTAAAAAAAAACAACAAAAAAACCTAACTGAACAACCATCTGAAAAAACAGCAAAACAAAACAACACAAATTCCAAGAGCCAAGCCTTGGATAAAAGCATTTCTATTTATTTTAATATTTTTTATGTTGGGCTGGAGAGTTTGCTAATGGTTAAGAACACTTGTTCCTCTTTCAGAGGACCTAGGATTTATTCCCAGCATCTACTAGTGGTTCACAACCATCTGTAACTTCAGTCCCAGGGGATCTGATGCCCTCTTCTGACATCTGAAGGCACCAGGCACATACATGTTGCACACACACACTTGCAGGCAAAACACTCATACACATAAAATAATAAAAGGCTGAAAAAATGTTATATGTATGGGCATGTCTGCCTGTATGTATATGCACCACACCACATATGTGCTAGTGCCCTCAGAGTACAGAAGATGTGGGTGCTGTGAACTGAACCTAGGGCCTCTGCAAGAGCAGCAAGCGCTCTTAACTGCTGAGCCATCTCTCCAGCCCACATTTCTATTTTATGTGAAGTTAATTCTTCAGCAAAACCCAAGGCATCTACCTTCAGCATACATCCTAAATCCACCTACCTGGTAAGGCCTCTTCCCTCTTCCCTGGCTTACTTTCTGCCACCTGTCTTTGTAAATAAAGTTTTATTGAAACATAGGTCTGCCCATTCATGAACTCATTGCTCAGCATTGCTTTTGTGGTGCAATGGCAGAGTTGAGCTGTTGGCAGTGGAGAGCACAGAGTCCACAATACTTAAAGACTTTTCTTTCTGGTTCTTTTTTTTTTTTTCCAATTAATTGATCAATGCGGTGATTGATCAATCATCGATCGGATCGATAGTGATGTCATCGGACGATCGGGATCCGAACTCGCCACCTCAGCCACCAGAGCACAGTCGCCTAACCTCAGAGCCACCTCTCAGGGTCGCTTCTTTCTGGTTCTTTACTGAATACTGTCTCCTGATGTGGAAAATCTGGGAACCATGATCAAAGGTGTCAACTCTCACTCCCTGGGACCTGTGAATGCCATTTAATTTGGAGAATGGCTCTTTGTAGAAATGACGAATGCTCTTTTTTTTTTTTTTTTTTTTTTTCGAGACAGGGTTTCTCTGTGTAGCTTTGCGCCTTTCCTGGGACTCACTTGGTAGCCCAGGCTGGCCTCGAACTCACAGAGATCCACCTGGCTCTGCCTCCCGAGTGCTGGGATTAAAGGCGTGCGCCACCACCGCTCGGCGACGAATGCTCTTGAGATGGAGTTGTCTGAATTATCTTGATGGGCCCTCAATGCCATCCTCTGTAGCTCAGTTGGTACAGCACCTGCCTAACATGACAAAGCTCTAGGTCGATCCCCAGCACCAAATAAAAATGGGCTTAGTGGTGCACAGAGACCAACCTGGGCTACACAAGACCTTGTCTTAAAAAAAAAGAGGGTAGAGTTGGCACAAACAGAAGGGAAGGGGCAATGTAAAGACAGTCCAGAGAGAGAGCTGAAGAGGCTAGACCAAGAGAGGATGGATGTGGTCACCCTACACCAGGCATCGGAAGAGCCCAGGAAGTGATCCTTTGTAGAGTCTTCGGAAAGAGTGTGGCCCTGTGGGGCTGCCAACATTGTGATTTTTTTTGTCCAGTGAAACTGATTTTGGAATCTGGTTTCCAGAATTGTAACTGAACACACTTATGTTGTTTTCAGACATGAAGGTAGGCTTGTGAGCACAGCTGTGGGAAGATGATACCCCCTGTGGATGCCACCTCCCAGCCTGAGGTCTGCCATCATTTCCTACCTGATTTCTGTGTCTGGCAAGGAGGTGCAGTCTCCACTTGGCTGGAGAAGGATCCTTCAAAAGCACGGGTAAGATAATACTCTGAGCTCCAGACTTACTCCCTGCTGGCTTCCTAGGACCTTCAGAATAAAATCCAATATCTCCATAGAGAGGTGGTTCTTTGGCCTGGTTTCAGCTTGCTCCCTGGCTCCATATCCCAGCACTCTTTGCACATGGCCTCACTGTGGGTCTTATAAATACATAGATGCCCTGAGGCTTTTGAAGTTGCTGGTTCCTCTGTCTAAAGCATCATCCCAACCACCCCATAACTGCTATTCTTGTTTCCTATGGGACTCCGAACTTCTATGACCCACTTTCTCCAAAGCAAAAACAAAAACAAAACCCAAAACAAAGCAAACAACACAAAACTGAACTTTCTCATTATTTTTCTTCAAAGCACTTAGTATCCTTCAATTGCTACCTTCAACCACATGTTGCATGTTTATTATCTACCTTTCAACATCTCCTCCAGCAGGGCAGGCATTTTTAGCATGTTTTGTTGAATCCCCAAGCATATGAAACTGATATCTGGTATGTCATAAATGCTCCTAAACATGGATGCACATGGTAAATACATTTAAACCCTATCAAACAAAGGGCCCTCAGCTTATTGCTGCTCCATTTCTCCAAGGTAACTGTAGGGAATACATTCTTTGTTGTTTTATTTACTTTTATGTGTATGAGTGTTTGCCTGTATGTACGTAGGTATGAATGTACATATGTATGTATGTATTATGTATATGCACATGCATGCCTGATGTCCAAGGAGGTCAGAAGAGGGGACTAGATCCTCTAGAACTGGAGTAACAGGTGCCTGTGAGCCACCATGTGGATGCTGGGAACTGAATCTGGGTTCCCTGCAAGAGCAGTGAGTGTTCTTCAGCACTAAACCAGCTCCTAGACCCTTGGTTGTTGTTTGGGAACTCTTCTGTCCTCACAGAACTATCTGTGTATACATTGAAATAGTGAGAACAGTATACACTAGGCCCAGTGTTTTTCCAGTTAATCGTTAGAGGTAGAGACCTTTCAGTTGGTAGACACTGGTTAACCTCTGTTTTAAAGATGGCTACATGATATCCCGTGGCTTAATATTTAAAGAAAAATAAATTGTTCTCCTTGTTTGAAAATGGAAAGGCTCGGGCTGAGAACATGTCTCAGTGTGCAACCATGAGGGCCCTTGTTTGACTCTCCAGCACTCATGTAAAGATCTGTGCGTGGCTGTACATGCCTGCAATGCTAGCACTGAGGGGCAGAGACAGGATCCCAAGAGCACACTGGCCCGCCAGCCTGGCTGAAACAGCAAGCTTCGGGAAAGAGCCTGCCTGAAGGCAATAGGCAGAGAGGGAGGGGGGAGGGAGGGAGGGAGGGAAAGAAAGGTGTGTGTGGGGGGGGAAGACACCTGGCCTCCATATGCTTGCAAGAGAGCATGAACAACCACATTCCCTCATCCTCTCTCCCTCTCCCTACAACAAAACTCACACATTTAACCCCCCCCCAACACAAATGGAAACCCAAATTAAAACAGATAAGAACATCAGAAGGCTAGAGACAATAAGATACCCTGGGCCCACACCATTCTTATTTGCTCCTGTAGAAGTGTGTGTCTCACGGACGAGCCTCCATGGCCACCCAACAGGACAGTGCTGGCACACCAGAGGCTTGTATTTCAGTTTTCTTTGGCTGTTTTTGTGTGTGGATGTACATGCTCATGTATGCGTGTACTCCTGGAGGCTAGACATCAACCTCTTTCTTCAGGAGCTGTCCACCTTCCTTTTTTTTTTTTTTTTTTTTTAAAAAAAAGATTTATTTATTACGTATACAGTGTTCTGTCTGCATATACACCTGCAGGCCAGAAGAGGGCACCAGATCTCATTACGGATGGTTGTGAGCCACCGTGTGGTTGCTGGGAATTGAACTCAGGACCTCTGGAAGAACAGCCAGTGCTCTTAACCTTTGAGCCATCTCTCCAGCCCTCACCTTCCTTTTTGAGACAGGATCTCCGGGTGTCAGGGGCGGGGTGTCCTGGGGCTAGGCTGGCTAGCCTCAGTAAGCCTCACTGATCTGCCTGTCTCTGCCTCCCTGATGCCGTGATTATAGGCACACTACCATCCATGCTGGGTTTTTATTGAATGCTGGGTTCTCATGCTTGTGTGAAAAACACTTTTCCAACTGAGTGACCTCCCAGCCCCTTGTTTTGCTCTTTGGGGGAGGGTCTCCCCAGCTCATGTTGGCCGTGGACTTGTGATCCTCTGTCTGCCTCTGCCTTCCGGTTTGCACGTGTTTGCACCACTCCCACTGGATCCCAGGTGTCTGGAAGGTGATTTTTGGTTTGTTTGTTTTGCAGTCTCAGGGTGTAATCCCAGCTGACTTCCAACTTGCGTTGATTCTCCAGTCTCAGCCTTGGAAGTGCTGGGACAACAGGCATGAGCCTCCATGCAGGGCTTTTGACAGGTGGTTTTCTTGTAGCATTAAGTGACTTTGCTTTGGAAAACGGAGTATAGGAATGAGCTGCATTTGGAAGCGCTGGATACATCTTAGGAGACCTCTGAACGGCTTACTGGCCTCTAGGGGTGGTCTGGGGTTACTTACAAAATCTTATATCTTTGTCAACTGCCGGGAGCCACCCCCACTCTCAGACAATGGAAGTGTAAGGAGGCTGTGCAGATGCTAATGTCCCCTTCCTATAATCATTGCTGCCCCTCAGCCCTTTCTCTGTAGCCTTTTAGGGACTCAGCTGCTCTCTCCCTGGGTCTGAAAGCAGAGGTGCAAATCCTGGTTTCCTGAAACTCAGCCAGTGCAGTGGCATGGCCTGATCTTGTCATCCCAGTGCATGAGAGGTGGAGGAAGGAGAATCATGAGTTCAAAGCCAGCCTCAACTACACAGTGAATTTGAGGTTAGCCTGGGCTTCAAGAGACCCTGCCTGAGTGTTCCTCACTCAGAGCCCCTCCCACTCTTGAGAGTTCTTTTTTGCTTTTCCTTAATAACCCTCCAGACCATCACACCAACAGCTATGAGAAGGAGAGGAAGATGAGCTGGGGATGAAAATGAATGTCTAGAAAAAAATGGGATTGATGGTCAAAATAGCATCTGAAGGTGAGATACATTCCTACTAAGTAAGATGGAACTTCCAGAGAGGCTCTGGAGAGAAGGGCAGTTAGGGTGCTTTACTCAAGGATGAGGTGGAAAGTTTTCACGACCACAGCAACCTGGTGACTAATGTTAATGTTGTTCTGTGTTTTAATTGCTAAAAGGAAAACAAAGCTGCCTGAAATTGTCTGGTAGTCCTGGTTCCCTTTCAGTAAATACTGACCAAATGTAACAAATGATTCACCTCAAAATCCTAACAGGTTTCTCATTCCATAGGTCAGGTCTCAGACCACTTTCTGTACTTAAAATACCCACCTCAGGGTTGGAGAGAAGGCCAGGTCAGTAAAATGCTTGCTGTGTAACTTTAAGAATCTGAGTTTGATACTCAGCTCTTGTAGGAAAAAGTGGAGCGTGGTGGTACATGTCTGTAATCCTAGCACCAGAGGCAGGAGGACTGTGGGCTTTGCTGGCCAGTCAATTCAGTTGAATGGGTGAGTGCCAGGTTTTATGAAAGACCCTACGTCAAAAAATGAGGTAGAGGGGCCAGTGAGATTGCTTAGCAAGTAAAGGTGCTAGCCCCAGAGCCTGGAGACTGGAGGTCAGTTCTCAGGGTCCACACAGTGGAGGGAGAGAACTGACTCCCACAAGATATCCTCTGAACTACACACACACACACACACACACACACACACACACACACAATCCATCTCTTCGTTATTTTCTCAAGTAAACCCCACCCCTCCAACCTTTCTCTAGCTCAGGAATCCCTGAACACTTTGGTTTCATGATTTCTTTATATACTTGAAATCATCGAGGACCCCAGTGAGTTTTGGCTTGTGTGAGTTTGTTTATGCTGAATTAGAGGTTATTGTCTAAATTAAAACTAAGAAAATTTAAAAAGCACTAGTTCACTTATAAAGAATAACAAACCCATGACAGGTTAACATAAATCATGTTTTTTAAAATGAGATATAGCTGAACTTTCCAAAAGAAAACAAAGGATGATGTGCAAGAGCACATTGTTCTTTTATAATTTGTCGAGTTTTGTTAATATCAAGGATGACAGGACTCGGCTGCATTCTCCTTTCTACATGCAGTCTGCTGTGAGGATGTGTCATGTGACTGCTGTGGAACTCCACTGTGCATGTGTAAGAGACCAACATGGCATGAGAATGAAGGAGCTTTGATCTTGTGGGCTCCCTGCAAGAGTCTCGAAGACCCCTGTGTATCACCCCAGGTGACCTTACGACGGGTCCCCTGAAAAAGTCTTGGATACCCTCGTGTCCCATGGACTTCCCTAGGCTCCATTTAAGACCTTCTATGCTGGCCTGGTCTAAGGGTTTTGATGGTGATGGTGACACTTTCTGGAGATTCAGGTGACATTGGTCACTTCCTTCTGTGTTCACACTGTACTGTTCCAGGCTGTTGTTAATGTTGTGAGCCTGTGAGCTCCTTGCAGTCCCAGGATCTCATACAGCATTTGTGTCCATAGCATGCAGAAGATGTAGTTGTTATTATCATCATACTTTTTTTTTTTGGTTTTTTGAGACAGGGTTTCTCTTTGTAGCGCTGGTGCCTGTCCTGGATCTCGCTCTGTAGACCAGGCTGGCCTTGAACTCACAGAGATCTGCCTGGCTCCATCTCCCGAGTGCTCAGATTAATGGTGTGCGCCACCACAGCCTAGCCTTATCATCATCATTTCTTAAGTAGGGTTTCACTGTGCTGCCAGCATGGCCGTGAGTCTGTGACCGTGAGTCCAGTGATCTCGCCTCAGCTTCCTGAGTATCTGGTACCACAGATGTGTGTGTCTGTGTGCACGTTGTTAACATAAACCTATCACCATCATCATCATCATTTATGTTTTTTTTTTTTTTTTGTCTGTACGTTTGAGTGTGCACTTTGTGCTTAGTGTCCTTTGAGGCCAGAAGGTGATGCATCTCCCAGAATTGGGTTGTAGACAGTTATGAACCACATTGTGAATGCTGGGAACTGAACCCAGGTCCTCTGCAAGAGCAAAAAGTGCTCTTAACTGCTCAGCAATGTAACTAATTGTGGCTATATTTTAGAAAATAGAGACAGTAAAGTAATACTCTGAACCTCTTAATACCATTTCTTGAATGTATTGCATCAGTCTTTTATGAAATGTAGCGTGTGTGCTCACTCTTTGTCTGTGTCGCTCTTCTGAGATAGACTAGATCTTGACTTGTCTCTGACCCTCCTGCCTCCACCTCATGAGCGTTGGAGTTCTTTGCTTGCACCACCATGCTTGGTTTATTTGGTGCTGGGGAAGGAGTTTAGTTTCATGCATGCTAGGCACTCTCCCAACTGAGCCACATCCTTAGCCTTCAAATGCGGTATTATCTATCATTCCATTATATTTGTAAATGAACACCAGAGTTTTGAGTATCTCCCCTACCTCCAGCAATGGGTGAGTTTGTCCATTTTGACATGTGACTAGTGCAGCATTCCACTGTGTGGCTAAGCACAATTCACCTGTTAAACAGCCAACATTAGCACTTTGACATGTGCTCACTTTTTTTTTTTAAGGAACTTATTTTTAATTGTGTGTATATATGAGGACTGTGCACACGAATGCAGGTGGTCATGGAGCTGGAGTCACTGGCAGTAGTGATCTGCCCAGTGTGGGTGCTGGGAACGGGACTGGTCTCCTCCGGAAGAGCAGTATGTGCTTCTAACTGCTGAGTCTCCCCAGCCGCCATCGCTCACTTTTTTTGTTCTAACAAATACAGTGATTAGGGAAGAGCATCTTTGTTCTCCCAGCACTTCCCCACTCGAGGTTATTTCCTTAGATCAGATTCTCAGAAACAAGATTCCCAGGTCAAAAGACGTAGATTTTTTTTTATGGCTTTTAATACATACCGTGAAATTGCTTTTTGAAAGGGTTATACTAATTTACACCGCCACCAGCGTTTCCAGATGCAACACAGGTGCTATTAAGAATGCTAATCGATAAAATACTGTACCCTAGTTGTTAAAACTTCGCCTTTTTTTTGAGGCTCATAAAAATTAAAGTTTGTTGAAGAATGAGTATACAATACAAACCATTCTTTTGGGACATCTTTATTTTTGGAACAACCTTAAGCAATTCTCCGCGGTGAACACCAGAGAAAGAACACATGTTGTGAGGATTGGCACAGACTGGCTTTGACGATCAATCCTAACGCCAAAACACTCGATCGACTTTTCAGTGCTTCTGCTAGCAGCAAACGGAGGGAAAATAGTGTCGAGGAATCAAACCGTGCAAGTTTACAGAGAAATCTGGAGCTCAGCTGCTTTTCATTAAACTGCGTTCCCTTGGGTGCACGTGCAGAATTCCCGCACTATTTTCCCTCCCTCTTTCCCACCCTTTTTTTTCTGTCCATGTGCCGAATTCCTGCACTCTGCCCTTTTCCTCCCTTCTTCCATCCATTGCTCTTTCTTTTCTGGCCACGTGCAGAACCCCTGAATTTCTGTGGAGAAGGAGCAGCACTTTGCAGCTCTCCTGTTCGGGGCTTGTGTGTGCGGGGCTTGCGAATCCACCCGGTGTGGCCCTTCTTCCAGGAGAGCTGCGCGGAGCTGCGGCTGGAATCCGGCTGAAGTGCCGGGAGCTCGGGAGGAACTGGCTAGGCTAGCCGAGGTCGAGCGTTCCGAGCCCCGGATCCACGGCTGCAGCTTGGGACAGGCACCTATGACTCATCGGCTCCGCCGGTCACATGGACAACGTGACCAAAATAAAGTTTCAGTATTTTAAGCCGCTAGAAAAGGGGACAGAGAAACGCAAGGCGGGCGGGAGCGTAAGGCTGTCGCGGGGACGCAGCGCCGGCCGAGGGGGCGGGGATCGGAGGCCAGGAAGGGGCGGGG